>QAOC01018526.1:0-27429 GCA_003255005.1 Begonia fuchsioides
AACATTAGAACAAGGAGGAGGGTTAGTCACAAGATCCATTCAATAGAATTATAAAAACCAAACACCATTTTGTCGTCGTCTTATTTTAGATTTGATTTGACGATAACCGGTAAGATATAGTATCGAAAAAGTGATTTTAAGTTTAGATTTGTGGGTTAACAGCTAATAGTAAATATGGTGACTAGAAACCTAACACACATGAGTGATTGATGGGAGTTCATCAAAATTAGGTCAAAATCTATTGCATAGGAGAATAAGGAAAGCATATAGTAAATCTTACCAAACTCAAGAGGACATAGATTTACATATATATTTTTTTATTTTAAGGTCCACATTTACTTTTTTTGTCACGCCTCTACTATCTTTGTTTAATTGTCGAGATGCCTAATTTAAGTGACTTATTTGACTTTACTTTGGCGATCTTTGACCTGGTTAAAACAAGTCTTGATCTTACATTTTAAGCTCTGTTTCAATGTAGTTATCGCAGAATCATTCAGTTTGATTCGTTCTACATGTTTTTTTAACTCGACCCAAATTACCTTGATCTTACACGTTAATTGGGTTTATCGATTTGTGCTCGCTCATATGGATGTTCGTTGGTAATCCACTAAACGAATATCGCATTATTTAAAAGGTGTTTCTTGTGTTTGGTCCTTTTTTGTAAGGGTTCTTCGAGAAATTTGATATGTTTTTCAGATCCCAACTAGAATGAGTGCGGAGATCTCGACTCATAAAAGAGTCATCCTTGTTATGTTCGTGAGATGCATTAAAGTTGCTCGGTTCTTAAGTAATATTCACGCAATCCATGAAATGTAGTATTTGTCGCAGCATTGAACGTTACAACTTCTTTTAAGTAAAATATTACATAATTGCATAATCTTTACATAATTGATCAAACATGAACTAATTCGCTAACTTGGTTTTCATCATTTATCTATCATATTATTGTGTTCTTCGTTTTTTGCTATCTTTGTGTTCTTGCTCCGATGCATACGATAGGTTCTATCAAGGCCATATATCTACTCGTGCGTCTATCTCGTCAAAAAAAGACGACATATTTTGGGACAAATATTGTATCCGGATCTTCTACGAATTCTGAAATTGCTGCGTACAAATATGTCGAGATGTATTTTCATTTCGTTCGAGTGATTCGAAAAATTCCATCGCAACATAGAGTGGAAGATGAGTTGACACAGCCTTTCGCCGTCTCTAAACAGTAAATACAGAGGGGACGCCCATACTCGAGTAAAATTCCTTGCTAATTCATTTAATTATGATCCGGAGGTCATCACTGTATATAGCCGTACAGCTCGTTTGTTGCCACCCGATTTCGATTCTAATTACTCTGAACCGATTTGTAGTCACCCGATTTCAATTCCGATTGCTCTGAAAATTGCAGCTCACGATTTGAACTACAATTTTGGAGGTCAAAAACCATGAGAATCGATCTGAACCATGGGTTAAAAAATTAGCCCGAACTCCGGTTTTAACTCAACCTAAACTCAAATATAGGTTAAAACTTGGCCAAACTCAAAATTGGTTCAAAACCTAGCAAAAAACCAAACTCAAACACAATACAAAAGATTTATAACAACTTACTTTTTCAAATTTTCAAAAAATTCAGAGCTGAAGCAAAACCGAACCATAGAATACAGTCTAGGTTAGACTAGTTTCGGGAACCTGACCGAAGTAGCTCATGCCCACCATTAGTATACATTACAAACCATTGCATCTATTGAGCAGAGAAATCAAATATGCGCATACACTTTGTGTGCTAAGTTTCTATGAAGGGTAAAATCCAATAGAGGAGAATTTACTAACAGGAATAATAACGAGTTTTAAATCAATATTAGAAGTGGTCGAGACGGTGCTGAGTGTTTGATTTCATCGTCAAACACACCCGAGACTGAGTTATCCATAAATAAAAAATTTCTAATCTCGAAAGGCCGACCAAGATAGTTAAAACAAAATATTTCATCAATACATGATATCGACAAGTACCTCGTACAGGTAAAAAAAAAACAAAAAATCAACCTAGGATCATATGCTACAAAATAAATGAAGGTTGATCGATTCTACAATGGGTGTAGTAAATATTTATAAAAAAAATATACGTGTATCGATTTCATCGCATGATTATTGGGCCTATAACAGACTGAAAAATGTTGCTCAAAACACGTTGAACTTCTCCAGAACTATGCTCACTCTTCACAAGATCTACCAGCAGTGGAAAAATTTGAGAGACGTACCTTTTGAATGAGTTTCTTTCCAAGCCAATCAATACTTGTAATGCGGACACAACTAAGGAAGTCCTCGTAGCCAATTCCTCTTTTTTTGCCGAGCCGAGTGGAAGAATGCAATGCTGAGCTGGCAGATTGCTTTGGGCAGATTGAGTGGAGCCGGTACAGTTAAGGTAAATCTGCAAAATTTGTTCACATACTGCCACAAGTTGTGATTCTATGTTCATTTCCTCAGAGATGGATGGGTTCTCAATAAGTAAATGCTGGAGGAAATTGAGGTAATTATTGTGAGACTCGTTTTCAAAATGAACCACTGGTGGGTAGGAAAGCTCCAAGATGGAACAAGCTTTTTGTAGCTTTTTCTGAAGAACTGTCTCGGAATTTAATTGGAGGGAATGTGCGGCGGTGAAGGAAAATATATCTAGAAGTATTGATATGTTAGCAGCGGATAATGAGTGGAGGTGCTTTGTATAAAGATCAGTGATGACCTGAAAACAGAGAAAACATTTAACATATGGTCAGAAAGCTGACCCGGGATGCAATGTTAGAAGTCTTTCAGACTCTTGAAACAACTTTTAAAGTTCTTGTTGGATTAATTTTTTTGAATTTTATTTTAATAATTTGAGTAATGTTAGATTTATTTACTTAACATATTTTTTATTGTATATTTTGACACGTTGAGTTCTGATTGATTTAGTTAAAATGTATTTAATGTATTATAATTAAAATAATTATTTACTATATTTATTGGAGCAATCACAACTTGATACATCAGCGTGATCAATAAGAAAATATATTAAAAAGTTAATCATAGCATTACCCAATAACCTTTATTTACAACTTTATGTGTATAAGAGATTGAAAAACAAATGATGTTTCTCTCATCGCATATTTTGACTCTTTTTTCAAATTTATTATCCAAAACACATCTCAAAAGTTTTGAAGTCTTTACTTGTAATCTTGTGCTGGCAAAAACTAATTGAAATCAATAGATTATTGAAAACCTTTAAATCTGGGTGAGAGAGGGAAAAGAACCTGAATAATAAGAAGCTCCATGGCAATATGACTCTTGATTCTTGAAATCACATACGAAGCAATTTGTAGATTATCATCCTCAAGATCATCATTCTCAAATTCATGTTCCGATGCAACATCATTATCAGCGTACGATGAATAAATTCCCGCCACCTCCACGATATCCATGCTTCTGAGTGCCTTCATAAATCCGGGCACTGTTAACGTACTTGCTTCCTTTAAAGCTAGAAAAATCTCTCTCCATTCTTCTTCACTCAGTCTACTTCCCAAATCACAGGCCAAACGTGTCAATCCAGCCACTCCTGAACTAGAAGAAGCCTGAACAGGACTTCTTATAAATTTGGTGAGTATTATGACCACACTAGGTAGTTGAAATCTCACTACATTGAAAAAACTGATGAATAGATCTACTAAGCACTGCGTTGCCACAACACAAGTTTCAGAATCCAATGAGCTCCCTTCGAAATGAGCAGGGCCAGAAGACAATAAGCTATGACCCTCTTCCATTTGCACCTTGTCGTGCATACTAGTGTATATAGGAAATACGACTGTATTCATAATACTAACCCAAAACTGACGAGAGAAAAGATGGCCATGATCCTTAAGAATGTTAAAAAGTACTTCCACGGAACTCTTTTTTATGGCTGACCTCGTATCGGAAGCTAGTTTTGACAGCCCTGTAAAAAAAAGCTTTTTCACAAATACATTCCATTACTCAAAAGTTAAAAGCCAATTATGCACATATACACAAGCATAGACACTCAAAAATTTGCAAAATAAGAAGGGTTCTAAATCATGATCCTTTAGAACGTTTAAAAGTATTTCCACAGAGCTCTTTTTTATAGTTGATCTAGGATCAGAAGCTAGTTGCGAAAGCCCTGTAAAAAAGAACTTGTTTACAGCCACATTCAAGCACTCAAAAGTTAAAGGCCAATTATGCACATATACACAAGCATGCAAGCACAAAATTTATCTCACCACCATGATTTTGTAAAATGAAAGAATTCTAGATAGTCATTCTGCCTGCTTTAATCTTGGATACTTTGTTAAGAAGAAACGAGGAAAAAGAAAGGCAAGGCCAAATTGGAGCTCTCTAAAAACATGAAACTAGGAAAAAGGAAAAGGACTAAAACTACTGCATCAGAATACTCCCCATAACACCTAAGAGTTTTGTAAAACTCATAACCATGATACCTTTCAGATTTTGATCATGGCATGATTTCCAAATCTATATGAACACTCCGCAAAGACAACCCTTGCACTCATATAAAGCAGTATACCATCTTTCATGATATTCATACCTGTTAGCAAAGGAACCCAATAAGAGGAGTGATCATCTTTCTCAGTGAACATAGCCCCTTTTGAAGTAACCTCGTCTGAAGAAATGGATGAACCATCAACCATGCTACTCTCATCGCAAACAAGTCCTCCCTCAGCGAGTTTCACTGCACAAAAGCGCAGAAATGCGATAGCATTGAGGCTGACATCACTATTAAATCTGCTATTCGTGAAGGTGATAAGGCATCTAACACAATCCGTGAAAGTCACTGTCTCTGTCTCTGTAATATAAGGAAAATATTCGCGTACAATTTTTTCCATAGTCTCAAAGGCCAACAAGACCACATTCTTTCTCTCATCAGCAGCAGCAGCTGTAAAAACCTGATAAAAACATATCATGTGATCACAAATCAGTTGTTAGCTTTAAAAGGTTTTAAAGCAATCAATTATTTTTGATGATAACTATGTAAGATAAAATTGAAGTTTTAGCAAGTGCAGCTAGGTTCGTAGAAGAACATATGTCGACAGGTGAGCAAGTATGTCGACCGCTCTNTGATCACAAATCAGTAACTTAAACATACTCTTCACAATTGATTTCCTTCTTACATAAAAAACAGATAGAATAGCAAGCTCCTTCCAAATATTTAATGTAAATGCACGCTATACTTTAAATTTAAGCCTTTGAATAAAACTAAAATCCATAGTTTGAACAGTTTGTACCATAAAAACACTTTTCCAGCCAGATTTCACATTGCTGACCCGACTGAGCACCATTTGTGAAATGCACCGAACTATTAATTCCTTAATTTCTGTAGAACTGCTTTTCTGCATAACAATCACAAAGGGTCTTAAAAATTCATTCTGGAAGTTGTAATTTGCAAGCTCTTCACGCTCCAAGAATTTCATAGCAAGCTGCCTCAGAGAATCCATCACAAATATGGCAACTGAGAGATTTTCTGATAAACCAACTGAAACAAAGAAATCTGAGAGAACACTCCATATGCGAGACCAAACTAATCTGATGCGATTCATATTGTAATGCCTGCAATGGACACAACTCATAAATATTGTATCCACCCAATTTCAAGATAGGCAACAAGCTTTTTTTGTCGATATTACTGTCAACTTTTTAATTTGAAAGAAAAGCCCAAATCCTACCAAATCCGAAAAAATGCAAAATGTGGATAAGAGAAAAATAATGGCAGGAATAAGAGAGAAATAATGACAGGAATAAAAATTTGGCTTGAAAAAACAATGGAATCCCAAAATTAACCCCCGAAAATGAAATATCACTGATTCTACAGTCATGTAAAAAAATGATCGTACGCTATCTCAACAAGCTTTGTAAGGCTGAATACACGAGGATCCGTCGGAGACTGCAACTCAAAAACAGAAACTTTGCATAAAGCCTTAACAAATGCAACAATGGCGTCACTGTTCAACCTTTGGCTATGAGCAAATACGTGATTCAACTCAAAAGTTCCAATTTGATCGAGCAAATTCAAGNGGAATAAGAGAGAAATAATGACAGGAATAAAAATGTGGCTTGAAATTCTGGATAAGAGAGAAATAACGACAGGAATAAAAATTTGGCTTGAAAAAACAATGGAATCCCAAAATTAACCCTCGAAAATGAAATATCACTGATTCTACATTCATGTAAAAAAAAGTAAAAAAATGATCATACGCTATCTCAACAAGCTTTGTAAGGCTGAATACACGAGGATCCGTCGGAGACTGCAACTCAAAAACAGAAACTTTGCATAAAGCCTTAACAAATGCAACAATGGCGTCACTGTTCAACCTTTGGCTATGAGCAAATACGTGATTCAACTCAAAAGTTCCAATTTGATCGAGCAAATTCAAGTTTGATATAAAGTTACTGATCTGTTCTGGAGTTACCAGTCCTGGAGTACTCATTCCCAGAGATGTACTGTCATACGAACCACCACGAACAACAGCCATAACAGCTGGATTCTGGAGAGTTCCTTTTTTCTTCAATGATGAGAGCGCAAGGGATTTGGATGCTTTTTCTTCTCCTTCATTTGATAATGTTAAAAAGGATGCATCAGTTGGTACACCCTCTCCTAATAGCTGCAGATGCTCAATTCTTGAGAGGCATGTTAATATGTGTTCCCATGCATCTTGGAGATAGTTACCATCCTCAACCGCAATTGCTATTATTGTCTGCGTGCAAAATGACAATATATCATAATTTAGAGAAGAAAAAAAATTCTAACATGCATTCTAATACTTCAATGTTTTTCACCAGGAACATTACCAAAAAGCAAAGAGGAGAATATAAGAAGAAAAAGCAAGTAAACAGCATAATGCACATAAATACCTAAACGTTTTTATGATTGTTGAAAGAGAGTTAAAGAGTATTTCCAAGTAGTTATTTGGAAAATAGCTTGACTGATGTTAAGAATGAAGAAAAATATTGTCGAGTCTTACTTAAAGGTTGAGAATTAAGTACCTTCACAGCATCCACATTTTTTTGCTTCATGTCTACAGCACAATGAAGAAAAGTAAACTTGGCCACAGATGTCACAAAAGCATCTCTTTGAGTCTGCATACCCATCAATGCCGTGACATGCACAGCATGCCGAAATCCCTGTAAGCAATGAGAAGTAGCAAGTCTATCATCACTTTGGTCGAGAGTTACACTAAAAGCGGCCAGCATAGGACCCCAGCAGACTTCCACCATAAACCTCAATATAGCCACATCCGCCACAGCATGATAAACAATTCTGTAAATGCAGATAAGATGAGATGCTAAAGTTATTCATGTTCAGAGCTTCAAAGCTCTAAAGAAAAATTCACAAAGAATAAAATATTTCTCATACGTTATTGAAAAGGAAACAATATCTGCTATCAACACAAACACATAATCTCAGGTAATCCTTCCCCATGAACAAGTATAATATCTTTAATTTAAAATATATTAAAGCTTTAATTAAAAGTTTGAAACACAGACTATTGGAAGAAATTTCTTACTCTGACTTTCCAGACTTAGCCTTAAACTGCTCCTGAATGTGTCTAATAAGAAGCCCATTTGCACCCAATGCCTTTTCTTCCGTTTGCTTCCAAGAGACAAGATTAAGTATTCCATCTAAACCCAACAACTTATTAATGCTGTTAGGCTGCTTGTTCTGTGGGGCAGAAGAATCGGCTTTCATTTTTATTTCGTTTTTAACAATTTGATCATAAAGGGCACCAAGATACTCTTCAGGTAAATCTTGACCGTCATCTATTCCTCGATTGTTCCGGACAAAGTCAGCCTTAGACATCTGACTTAACAACAAATGAAGAATAGATGTTAACAAGTTAATAAAGGCAGGATTATAACTGCTATTCAAGTTTCCAAGAGATTAAAGCCATTCAACATGTAATCATTAGCATTCTATTTTTGAACAGCAATAAATTCTTATCATGAATACATGTATATTCCAAAGGTTAAAGTAGGATAACATCAACAATACCATTTTTCATCACAAAGGCAAGCAACAAATAACAAAATATTGGAAGAAAATCAACAATCACTGATGTTGGAATCAGTAAAAACATAGAGCAAAAAACGAGAATCACAATATGTGAAGGGGGTATAAAAAAGTTTGAGCCAAACCTTATCTTTCACCATATTGTTATGGGCATCCGTGTTAAGCATTATTACAGAGTAAGCAAGCACATAGGCAGTATCTGCACTGGTAAATGCATTTGGATTGCATTTACAATATCGCTCAGCAAACTTCTCCATAATGCGATCAATTTTTTGTGCCTCTCCAGGTAACCTAAAGCCCCGTAAGAAAAATCTTATTGCTTCCCCGAAATCTATTTCTTTAAAATTGAACGAATCCACATAAGCATGCATCACTTTCAAAGGAAACTCCTCTCTTTCACCCAGGTAATCACCAATTATGGTTTCATTAAGGCCACTGGTGTTTTTAATGAAAGAAGCCACGCCTTCAGGAGAACTATCAACCTTTTTGGTGCTTATTAAAAAATCAATACCCTTGGAAGGTTTTCTATTAAATAAGGAGATACCTTTCTGCACAGAAACCAAAAAATTATTACTAAAGTTGGACCATGCCAATAACTGGTAAGACAGATGCTAAGTGATATAAGTGATAGCAATCAACCAAATATGGATGGCATTCCCTTAGAAATAGTAAGGCAGATAAAAACCTTGACTGTATTTCAAGCTATGTTTAAAAATGACAAGCAAGTACTTTTGGGATGGTGTCTCACACTGTATATCAAGTTTCTCTATATTGTCTGTCCAATAAATAATCAACCACCTAACACCAATTCGACTCCAATGGAAATATGTAACAAAAAAGTAAGGCTACACCCAACCTGGAGTTCGAGTTTGTAAGCTCGACGATGCTCAAGGGTAGCAGCATCAGAAAATTCAGAATTTAATTCTGGATGGAGCTCAGAATCAGTAATAATTCCTTCTTCTCCATTTACTGCAGAATGATTCTCTGTTACAGCATCAGTATCAGAGTTCCTTGGCAGGTATGAATCACCCAAACTCAGTTGATGATCCATCCAACTTCCCATTGACCTAACAATGCTGACCAAGCATTTAACAGATTCATGACGAAATGTGATATCCTGAACTGGAGACAGAGTTGTAGTTGAACCAGCAGGAGGTCCTAAAGCAGTTTTCAAAAGACCATTGACAATCCTGCAAACATCTGAAAGAGTTATGAGTGTTTTTACACATGTCAAGTGTGCGAAATTTAAACAAATAGCATAGTATATGAAAATAAATATCAAACATGCCATGTCAATTATGAGGTTATCTAGCCAACCAGCAGCATAATAAACGTAAGGGAAATTTCAAAAGAAAGTCTCATAAACAGTTATTTACTAGTTGATGACATTTATGTCTGTGCAATGGTTTCATATAAAAAAAATGCAGCAGTTTGAAGAAGAAACCAACGAAAGACACGTTTTGTGTGTTTCTTGGTGTCCAGAAAATATAAGATTACATAAATTTAAGAATTTTCATGTTCAGATACGACTTCATACACAAAAAAAATAAACAAGTTTTTACTATCATAAAAATGTAAACTATGCAATAAAACCAACAAATCACATTTTTTGTAAAGATTATTACATGTCCTGACAAATATAGATAGACGTTCAAAAGTTAACTCGCATAGTTCAGTGAAAAAGTATTTATAGAAAAGCTAACAACTAACTGATAAACAGTTGAATTACCTTTCAAAAATATTTGGGGCATCAACATCACAGTCATAATTTACGAAAATGTCAACAATAATCTGAGAGTCCTGGGATATCTTATCCACTAAGTTAAGGACAGTCATTTTCTGCAAAAAACTAGGCTGGAGCACGTTTTCGAGAACGCGGAGGACAAGCATGGGAAAGAATATACCAATTTCTGCTTTCAGCCCTGATCTGAATTTTGTTAATAAGCTCGTGAAAATGGAACACTGGAGCTGGAAGATTGCCATAACAGACAGTGCACTGTTCTTCAACAATGATAAGCAGAGAAACTGCTTGATAGCATTGAGAAATCTGAAACCAAGAATGATATAAAATACTGGCGAAGTAGACATTCTTTATCAATAATTTTTTTCAACAAATTATAAATGTAGAGTGCAACATGATGGCATGGAGAAAGTTTCCTTGAATCAACGTAAGACACTTTGTTAATTAATAAGAAAGGCAGCACTACTCATGAAAACGATAAAAGAATAGACAGATAAAAATAATAAGACATTATAAGAATTATATCTTTTATTGATAGCTAATAGACACAATCATTTGAACATAATTAGATAATATAACAGAAAAGCATAAATACAATCTAAAATTATAATCAACAAATCTAAGTAATACGTTAAATGAGTATGAAGAATTCGACAGAAAATGAAGTGACTTGCCTCTCATTGGAGATCCAAACTGGACCTCCATTTTCCATGATCACTTTTAGCAGCTCCAAGGACAAAACTTTTCCCCTCATGAGTATATGATTGTCAGGGTTATCCTGTGATGAAAATTTCATTGACAGTTTACACAGATTCTTAAAAAGAAGAAACCCATCCTCCCTAATCTTACTTCCACTATCTGACTCGAGTCCGTTATTATTTTCACCTTCCCCAGATTCACCCTCATGATCATCTTTTTCTAGAGCATTTCCATTCTGCAACTGATGTGAAGTATCCATGAATTGATTCGTACCCGGAATCCCTTCACTAGCATCCATGACCTCGTTGACCAAGTTTTGGCAAAAATGAATGGAGCTTCCTTCATTCAGATTTTTGTCGGTGAATTCCAACAACTCACTGACAGAAATTCTCTTAGGAGTAACATCCATAGAGTCCTCCTCGACCCTGCTGAAAACAATGACCATAATTTGAGCAAGAACTGATTTGGCACAGATCTGATTGGTACCATTTAAACCACCGAGATACACATTATAGCAAGTACGAACAACGTTAATTAAGCAATCTCTGCGGATCAAAACGCATGGTGATCGAATGGCAGAGAGTAAAACCCTGAGCACAGCAAGCTCAATGCCTTCTTCACCAAGAGCCGCAGACTTGCAAACAGCCTCCACGATCTTTGACAGCGCGGTTGGAGGATGCGAATCATTGGAATAGTCTTCGGGGCGATTGATCTCGCCGAGAAACAGGCCAAGAGAGAACAATTTGAAGGCGCATTCAAGTGCGGGCTCGATGACCTTCCCATAAGCCGAGTCAAGGGCCAAAAGGAGGGGTTGAAGAACAAATTCAGCATCGGAAGGGGACAGACCAAAGAGCGGAGAACCAGCATCGGATGAAACAGAGACGGATAGAGAATCAAGCTTGTCAAGCGCCGATTTACAGGCGGAAACCAGGTGGGAGTGCTTCCTCCAAGCTGCGTTCTTTATGATCTTATCAAGAGAAGGGCCGAGGACGCGGCCACACCTGGATGCGCCGCCTAGGGCTTGCGAAGCTGACATTTTCGAGATTGAGGTAGAGATTCGGAGAAGAGACCCATTCACCGATCACAGGGAAGAAGAAGGTCGGTATAAAAATGGCGGAATTTATTTCATTGGAGAGCTCCGTCTGAACCGGGGTTTAAGTGACCGGAGAGACGGAGAGTATATACCGGTTTCTTATTTTTATCACGTAACCCTGAGACCGTGAGACGTCATATGAGCTCACTACCAGATGGGTTGGTTCGGGTCGGGTCGGGTCGGCGAAGCGGATCGATCCGAAGAAATGTCAAAGAAATATATATGTCGAGGTGTTCGTGAAAAACTCGTAAGTTTGACGCGTTATTTTTTGTGAATAAAATATGAAAATAAATTAATGGTAAATTACAAAACGAACCGACTTCGATTTGTATCTAAAACGCCGAACCAAACCATGCCAAACTGATCCAACCCCTAGTATTATGTGAAATTAATGACAAAAAATCTCAATCGACGATTCAAGCGATCGAACATAAATTGTCGATCAATCTAAACAATAGAATTAAGTTGGAAAATAGATTATATTATAAGTAATGGTAAGTTTAATGTCTAACAATATCAAACAATAATTCTCTAATTAAAAACTAATTAATATAATAAATTATTGCTAGACATAGAAGAGTGAGACTTGTACGTTCGGTTCGAGTTTTGATAGAAAATAGATTCGATCTTATTGGTCGGGTTTTATAAAATTAAATCTGAACTCGATCCGATCGTGTATTCTATTCGATCCAAGTTTGACTCAAAATTTTAGGTTGATTTCAGTTCCAGTTTACATTTATTTTTTATAAAATTCAAACATACGAGCTATCTATCGAAACCATTATGATCTTATATTCAATCTGATCGTATATTCAATTTGATCCGAATTCGAAACTAAATTTTGGATTAGTTCTTGTTTAGATTCGTATTAATATTTTTATAAATTAAAACTAATCCAAATCGATCTAAATAATTAGTTTAAGTTGAATTGATAGATTGATCCGATTCGATTGTAAGCTAGACATGTATTTTAAGAAAGATTGCATATTTGGCGAATGACCATCTAAATGACTAAATACGGTTGGCCAAAGCCCAAAACTTCCATTGCCGCTCAAAATGGAAGCCAGAGAAGCCCAAATGGCGAATAAAAGTGATTCTTTCCTTGCCGTTGTTTCGTTGTCGTCCTCGATCTTGGAAGACTCGATCGGCCGAGCCCATTGCGCCATTTTAGCCAGAAAATTTTCGGGGAAGTCAGGAAGACGCCCGCCGGTGAGCTCGTTCTGCGCAACGCCAATCGTTGAAATGAAGGATACTACTTGAACTCAGATTGTGAACTTAGTTCTGAAATATTCGGATTGGATTTGTTCGTTCTTGCTCGGGAGTGGAGATGTCTCTCAGAATAAAGACGGTGGTGGATAAGTTTGTGCAGGAGCTCAAGGAAGCTTTGGATGCCGATATTCAAGATCGGATCATGAAGGAGAGGGAGATGCAAAGCTATATTGAAGAACGCGAACGCGAAGTCGCTGAGCGCGAAGCTGCTTGGAAGGCCGAACTATCACGTCGCGAGGTATATCGCATTAATAACGATTTTGATGATTGTATTCCAGAAATTTTGAGCATTTTGAGCTTGTTAATGTTTTCTTAGAATTGCATATTCCAATCTCCCAAATTTCATTATTTTCAATCGCTTGCTTACTCTTTTAGTTTTCAAGAGAAATAGAGTGATCTTGTGTATTTCTGTCTGGTCTAATATTCATTTATAATTGCTAAATGTGATGCTGGATTACTAGTTTCAATGAGAGGCATTAGAATGAGGTTTCCTACATCAAATGGAAGAGGATTCTAGCTTTCGTTTTGTCTGTTCACAGAAAGATACAGTTTTTGATTCACTACTAGTGAAGTCTTTGGTAATGTTATCGCATGCCAGCAGGCTCAAGGCTTTTGGTTATGTTAAGACCGAGCTATTCACCCTCAGTTTAATGCATAGCTCCGTCTTGATTTCATGAGAGAATAATCGCATGAGAGAATAACCTACTAGTGAATTTAGTGCATACTAATGAATAAAAAATAACCTACTAGTGAATAGCTCGGTCTTAACATAACCAAGCCTTGAGCCTGTGGGCGTGCGATAACGTTGCTAGGATCGTGTTGGTTTTTGTTTTGATGTTGTATTAATGTATGGAATGTCGTGGTACATTGAGAGGGGAGAATGTGTTTGGGGAAAAGTGTTGATTTGACAGATGTGTTATGGAACAGGAGCAAGGGGCGTTTGGCTGTGTATCGAGATTTGGGATTTGATATAAATTGCAAGAGAAAGGAAAGTAAGAATACGAGTTTTGATGAATGAACTGACACTTGTATTTTCTGTTAGAGTGCACCAAGTCTTTAATATTCTTGCTAAACTTGTGATCCAATCATTAGAAGAATGGAGTCTGTATTCAAGTTCGGTACACTGCATCCATCTATGTCTAATAATTTCTTCAACCAAGTTGTGAAATGACCACCTAAGTGCCTTTGTGTTATTTTTTTTCCTGGGTTCTCTTTTTTTTTCCATGCTTTGTAGATAAGAACTTCAATATCTGTTCATCGAGTTGGTGTGTTTAGAGGCTAGATGCAGTTTCAAATCTTTTACCAAGGAACTCTAGTTTAGGGAAGAATATCAAACAGCAACGGAATGAAATTGGAAATCTTTGTTGGTAGGCATATTTGATTGGAAATTTGTGTTTTACAGACTTTGCTACAGTGAAAGAGAAGAATGTAAAAACTGAATATATATCTGAACTTATAATTGTAGGCAGAGATAGCGAGACAGGAAGCGAGGCTAAAGATGGAGAAAGAGAACCTGGAAAAAGAAAAGAGTGTGCTCATGGGAACTGCTTCAAGCCAAGACAATCAAGACGGAGCTCTGGAGATCACTGTCAGTGGTGAGAAGTATCGTTGCCTTAGGTTTGCCAAGGCTAAGAAATGACAGGCTTCAAAAAGAATATCTTTTGCCTTCATTTTTCTGTTACAGGTTGATTAGGGAACAAAAGGTTTCAATTATTTAAGTTAATTAATCATTATTAGTGTTTACTGTTAATATTATTCAGTCAGTTGATAGTTAATGGGAAAGAAAAGAGAAAGACGATGCCAGTGTATTTGTTGAATTCAGCGTGTTCAAAGAAACTACTTTTAAAAACAGTTTGCTGCAAACTTTGAAGAAATATTTATGCAATTGTTTGAGAATTCAACATTTGAAACCGAGTGTATGATCTGATCATAACTTTTTTTTTGTTTTTTCATATCTAGTGGTTTCAAATGGTTGTAGAATGACAAAGCAATTGCCAATTCTTAAGAATCATTAGTTTTTCAGATTTGTTTATTTGCTTTTTATGAATGATTGAAATGAAATTTTTATTAGTCTTTATTATTTCATATGGTATGCTGTTGTTAATAAGTTGATCCAATTAGATTCGGCAACGTATTATTTGGATTTTTGTCTGTTTAATCTGTTTTATTATCTTCATATGCAGACTAGAGATCTTCGGGAAATGTTAAATTATAATTCAGTTATCGTATATGAGTGACCATATTCATGCTTGACCGATCCGGGAGCCCGAGATATTGAGATCGAGGGTTGCTAAGAAAGTAGAAACTATTGCCATATTGATTGTAATGTTGTTAACAGCAACCTCGTAAAGTCATATCAGACTTGCCATGTCAGCCTGGTCGCACCCAAGTTTGGACCGACGGCAACCATGGCTTTGTTTTTGTTTCAGGTGAGAAACAGAGCAGTGAAGAGGGAGTGGGGGTAGCGAGTTGATGACAGTTACAGAGGCAAGCTTAAAATCACGCCACAAAATCTTTTAAAAAAGCGCTTTTTTATTGGTAATTTCGAGAATCTACTGCAAAGCTTACTTCTCTGCTGAATTTTGAGGGAGAGAAATTATGATGAACTTCTAACTACAGATTGTTTTTATTGCTGTTTTTGTTCAGTTTTCTTTGTATTTTAGGCAGAGAAACATTGCCGACAGTGGCAGATTCAGGAGTCTAGGTACGAGGAAGAAGAGGATTATCCAATCAGCTAGCTGAAATCTCATGGTTTTATCTGTCCTGAGTTTGGTACTCGAGCAAACGGCCATGCTGATGGCAGTGAAGTAACTCTCTCTCTCTCTCTCTCTCAACTATAGCTTTTGAAATTAAGCTACAGTTAAATTCCCTGCCACCCATTTCAACAATTTACATGTATTACTTGAATCTGGCCTTCTTTTCAAAATCAAACCTAATAATTTCTTTCTTTTAATTACAGCCCTTCAGAACAGCAGGGAAGAAGGCGTGTAATTCCAGCAGATAAGTTACTCTTCTGGTGCCAAAAGGAACGTGTGCTCGGGTGGCCACTAACCTCGATCAATCGACATCAATCAACCTAGAAATTGTTCTTGCAGGGCCACCCGAAAGCCGCCACTGTTTTATCGAATTACCAACGGAGTGCAGGTTGGATTGAATTCGCACGAATTGATTGACTAAACTCGATTTTCGGGATGGCGAAATTTTCACATCTCGGGTTTCATCTAGCTTTTTGCGTAAGTCACTTTAATATTCTTCTTCATCTGCACCATTTTAATATTCTTTTACGAATCATACACGTTCATATCTTTGCTTATAAGCTTAATTATTATCTCATAATCTAATATTTAATATAATATAAATTATTATCAATTAGCAAAAGACACTATTGGAATTTGTATCTTGAACTACGGGCTAGTTTCAGTATACCCGTATGGTTTTATATTTTAAAAAATATATATATATTTAGATCGAATTTTAAGTGATTAGATTTAGTTTAAAATTAATTTTTAAATTTATATAATATCAGATTATTTTTTAATTTTACAGTTATTAAAAATTAAGATAAATAATCATTGGCAATGCCACTTTAAAGTTTAAACCACAATCCCTTTTGTCTACCCTTGTTAGGGCTGGGCAACCCGAACCGGACTTTAAGGTCTGGTCTGAAATCGTAAGGTTCGGGCCGGGTACGGGTAGGGTAACGGGTAAAAATATGATTTTAGGTTCGGGTAAACGGGTAGGGAGTCCGGGTACCGGGTATTGTAAAAATATCAGATACCTGCGTTTAATACTCGTTGCCCAGCCTAACCCAAATTCTGTTTTTTTTTATCAAAATCCAAAAATATCCAGATCTTACCCGGAATACCTGAATCCAGGTAAGCAACATTTCAGAAAGATTTAAATTTCGAGTAGACTCGGAATACCCGGATCCTACCCGAAATACTCGGATCTGGGTATTTTTCTTTTTTTTTAATAGATCCGGGTTTTGGGCTGCTTCATACCCGATACCCGAACAGACCGAGTATTTTTTTTTTAAATATCCGGCTCGTTAACGGTTTGCCACCCTAACCCTTGTGCAAGAAGCTGAGTAGCTGAAGACGCTAAATCATATCATATCATGTTAATTAATAATTTATTCATATTTAAATTAGATTATGAATTATTTTTTTAATTATTTAATCAGTGAGTCCTTGATTTTGGTTGATCAATCAAAGCAAATCTTTCAACGTCGTAACGCGTTCTCCTCTGCCATCTTCCTCTTCCCTGGCAGATTCTGTCAGCGCTCTGTTGCTTCATCTGGTGCGAACTCTTGAATCGATTCGAAATCTCTCTGAGTTTTCATCGGTTTTCTGATCGGAAACAGTGACGGAGGCCGAGTTTTTATCGGTTGTCTGATCGGAAACAGCGACGGAGGCCGAGTTTTTATCGGTTTTCTGATCGGAACTAGCGACGGAGACGATGGAGAGTGTGTCCGAGCTGGTTCCATTTCCACTATTGTTGACTCCTATTGAGTCCAATTACAGAGCTTGTACCATTCCTTATCGTTTCCCTTCAGATAACCCTCGCAAGCCGACCCAGACTGAGATTTCCTGGATCGACGTCTTTCTCAACTCCATTCCCTCTTTCAAGTATTCTTTTACTTTCGTCTCTGCCTTGTTTTGTTTCACTTTGTTTGTTTGAGATTTGATTATTTTTTTTTCCTTACGATTTTTGCTCTTCTGAATTTCTTTTCAATTGTCGAAATCCTTCAAAGAGTAATGATATTTTTATTAGTTGACGTTCATTCCTCCATGGAGAAGCTTCTGCATAGCTCATGGATTCTGTCGTGTTATTTTCTAGGAAAAGGGCGGAGAGTGATCCGACAACTCCTGATGCTGCTATCAAGGCTGAAAAATTTGCAGAAAGGTGTACTCTTAGGTTCATTCTGTTTATGACAGTGACATTGTGTTCTTGTTTTGACATAGAAATACTAGCACTTCTTATTATCGGGAAACAAAGAAATAACTTTTGTGCTATTTTGTCACCTTATGTTCACCTAGAATAAGAGATGTTAGAGCTGGATTATTTTGGGAAATTATCTGGCTTCCACGGTACCTGGAACGCATATTTCTTTACTTAATACAAGTTTAACTCTGACTATTTGTTAACTACTGAAGGTATGCTGAGATCCTTGACGATTTCAAGAAAAACCCAGAGAGCCACGGAGGTCCACCTGATGGCATTGTGAGCCAAATTTGACTAATAGTTCAAAACTTCAATTTTTGTTACAGAAATATGTCTTTCCTTTTTTTATTTAGCCATTAAGAGGCCGAAATTCTTTATCTAATGGAACCTATTGTAGCTTCTCTGTAGAATTCGGGAGCAAGTCCTACGAGAATTAGGATTTAAAGATATATTCAAGCGGGTTAAGGTAATTGTTAATTTTTCTGTTACTCTGTGTGGTAGAGTTATGAGGGACGATACTGTAATAGTTTTAAGGATCACGACAATCGACCTTTCTTTCCCTCTCATCCCCTTAATAAAAATAGAACTTTGGGCGTGATGTTGACTGTTGGAATTTGTAGATATTATTAAATTAACATGTTTTGGGCACAATGATTGTGAAATAATTCCTGTACTGCTTTACCTTGTACATACAGAACGAAGAGAATGCAAAGGCTATATCTTTATTTTCAGATGTAGTTCAGCTTAATGATGCAATTGGAGATGGAAACAATCGTTTGGAGAGTCTTGTTAGAGGAATATTTGCGGGCAACATATTTGATCTTGGTTCTGCTCAGGTTGATCAGACTAGACTCTGATAAAGAATTTATGAATCAATATCTAAGAAATAATTCAGCCTCTTTGCGAAGTTCACTTGTACTTGTACTTGTACTCTCTATATCTTACATAAGTAATACTTTAAGAGCAAAGTGCTGTAAGCCATTTTAAACTTGTTTATTTTCCTTGTGATAGCATTAAAGATGAGATTTATCTGAAGTGTCTGTGGTCTGGTAATGTCAAAATTTTTGCATGACACAGTAATCATAGGGGAAATCCCTCTTTATTCTCCAGCCAGTTTTAACCTGTTATATATATTCTACGATTTAGGAAATTCAAATTTAAAGACAAAGAATTTGGTATCTTAATTTTGTTCGGATCATTCACATTGAAATTTTTAGTTCTTTTGATTAGGAAATATTGAAGAGTTCAGTATTGTTTCAAATTTCAACAATCTCTTTATTAATTTTACGTCTTGATGAAAGCTAGCTGAGGTGTTCTCAAGAGATGGAATGTCCTTTTTGGCGAGCTGTCAAAATATTGTTCCTCGACCTTGGGTTATTGATGATTTGGAAAATTTTACATTGAAATGGAACAAGAAACCTTGGAAAAAGGCAAGCTTAACTCCATCATTATCTTTTCTACTCAACAAACCGATAATATGTTTCAAGTGCCTCTCATAAATCAAACATCTCCGAGGCTGTAATTTTTGTGGATAATTCTGGTGCGGATATAATTCTTGGTATCTTGCCATTTGTAAGAGAGTTACTTCGACGTGGGACACAGGTTTACTCTTAGTTATGTTTTCTTTGGTTACGCCTTCCAGTTAAAAACCGGCTGTTCCAACTGCTTTCATTTTCATGTTAAATATGTGGTTGTCACATGATTTCTTCTATCTGCAGGTTATCTTAGCTGCTAATGACTTGCCATCAATCAACGATGTAACTTATGTTGAACTGATTGAAATTATTTCAAAGGTACCTATTCTAAATCTGGGTTATAATTTGTTCTTCTAATTATCTGATTTACTCTAGCTTGTCACTTATCAGCTGAAGGATGAGAAGGGGCAGCTTCTAGGTGTTGATGCGTCCAATCTCTTAATTGCCAATTCTGGCAATGATTTACCTGTAAGAATAAGTACGATCAATTGCTCTTTGTGATTTGCATATTAAAATCTTCATTACATTTCTATTCCTCCAGGTTATTGATCTGACAAAGGTGTCTCAGGAGCTTGCAAACTTGGTAACTGATGCTGATCTTGTTATTATGGAAGGAATGGTAAATGTTTTTTTTCCGGATTATAGTGGAATTTCAAAGATAAATTTATGGTTTGATGATTCACTTTCATCTGACAATCTATCCCTGTACGGAAGAACATGGTCTCCACAGTTCTAATCTTGACAATTTATCTATGTCTACTTGATTACTATCTTTTATTATTATTATCATTATTTTTGCATTGCATGAAAGACGTTAATTTAAATTAAAGCTGATAATGCCGTTACTCTGTGGACCCTAAAGGAAATTCAAATTCTATATAATCCAGAACAACAATAGATCCATAAGCATGGGAATATCTTCTCATTTCTTCCTGAAATAAATTGATTTTTCTGTATTTTGTCGTTGTGTATCTCCCGTAATAATGTATTCATAATGAGCTACTGATTCCTTGATGAAGAAAATGTGTCAATGTGTGACCTTTATCTATCTTACAGGGACGAGGCATAGAAACAAATCTTTATGCTCGGTTTAAGTGTGATTCTCTAAAGATTGGAATGGTAATGCTTTCACCTCTAGAAGCATTGGTATTATATTACTTACGCTAAATGCCCCAATTGCCTCTACTTGTGAGAATTTCCTTTCACTTAACTTCTGTCTCTCTCCTAACTTAGGTTAAACACCCAGAGGTTGCTCAATTTCTCGGTGGACGGCTTTACGATTGTGTCTTCAAATACAACAAAGTTTTGAGTTAGTACTATTTTCACTGCTCTTCAATGGAAATTTGTTCACTTATAGTACTATTCAACTTTGTGGAAGTTGTTATATATGTGTAATACACTGTAATATTATCAATAAAAATTATTATTGAATTCTTGAACGTTGAAACAATATTATATGAAACTAAATTTATTTCAATAATTTATGTGTTTACTGCTGAAAAACTCTCTTATTGATAGAACACCATGTTAAAGTTAATCAGAAATTGGGAAGAAAAAATGAAAAATGATGGCTGCTTTTCAGACGCATGATGATGGCTGTTCTTGTAGGTATATTATTCTGTTTTAGTGGGATATGAAGCCATTTTGTTAATACCACAGAGTCCTTCAGCTTTCCCTGTGTTTCTTTTTATTCTAATCTATCCTCTTTCTCCCCAGTTCCATCCCCATGAGTTCTTTACGATAATGTAATCTGTTCCTTTTGATGTCTCATATCCAACTGCTGCTACTCCGTGATCTAGATTGGTTTCGCATGATCCTGTAAATTCTACCCTGTAAAATTTCCAAAACAACATTTAGCTTTGCAGCTTGTAGAGATTGTTCTAGTTTTTTACACAGGTACAGAGTGTGATCTTGGTTAAATGAAGCATCAATGGCTATGCTAAGAGGCTTTTGTCATCGTTTTCGGGCACATCTTGGAAGCCATTGATGGAAATCGTTTCAGGTACGCAATTTTGCAGCTTAAAATTTATTTTTTAGTGATTTATATGAGAAAATAATGTAGATTATTAGCATACATGTTCATTTACCTTCTGTTCTTCACAAGTTCCTTCATCCATAAGGTATGGATAATCTTCCTCCTTGTGAAGTCCTCCATTAGAGACTATGAATTGGAAGGCATAATCAATCAAACCTCCATTGCAGCCATTGTTGGAGCTCCTATCACAATCTATTATCTCTTGCTCGGACAAGGACGTCGGATTTCCCGTCACGATCTACTTTATTCCCTCGACTGCTGCAACTGTTGAAAATTCCCAACAACTCCCTGCATCCTCTGTGGATCATCATCCCGGCCGTACAACATTATATAGGAAAAAACAGAAAGCGAAATAAACGAGTTCATACCGCAAGAGCTAATCAACCGACTCGGGTAAATCCTCTGCATCTCTGTACCTAAATTTGGGTGATGTTTTTTCTCTGTGAATTCAACTTTCAGGCCTAAATACCGGCTCTTGAACTCTTAATTGCTCAAATCTGCATACTCGTTCAACCCTAGCCAATAGCTATTGATCTTCTTGTTTCGATCATCAGTGTGCTTCAAAATGTCCTTGAATATCTCAAATCTATGCAGCTTATATTTTCCCATGCTTCGAAACCCACGATTCAATTGGCTCGACGATCTTATCCATGGAGGTTAAGTCATTGGTCGACTAACCCACGATTGAAAAATCATGGGCTATCACACAGGCAACGACGAGACCGAAACAGAGACCGGCCAAAACGTGTTTCGATAAGGAAAACAGAGCCATGAGAATTGAAATGGTGAATCTGCTCGTTTGTTGCTTTCGAGTGAAGTCTTTAGAAATCGGAGGCTTTAAGATTCGTTTTTGCGGCAGTCTTTCCTCCCGAGACTTCTCAATTGCTCTTCCTTCTACACTTAGGCATTCGATAAATTATAGTTGATAGAATATTTGAACCCGAAAGACGGCGAAGAACGAACTCCAATATTACATGAAAAAAAAACCTTTTCGGGTCTAATTGAATATAAATTTCACACTTGAATTTATCATGAACATGGATAAAATATAAATACTTGATTATTGACATGAATATCAATCGCGATGAATGATTTATTGAAGAATCTGCACGAGAATCGGTTTTGATCGATGGTAATAATCGATAGTGAAGCACCCAAAAATTAGAAAATTATTTTTCAATTTTCGACCTTTTTTTCTAATTTTTTCATTCAGTATTTAATAAAAAGATTATGTCAATTAGTGCTGGCAAACGAGCGAGCCAAGTCTAACAAAATGTCGGGTCGGGCGACTCGATCATTGGGTTTACAAGTTCATACGGGAAACCTACTCCGAGTTCAACCCATGTTAACTTCTCGTACATTGATTCAAGCAAATGCTTAAATTTGGAAAGATTTAATTTTTAACCGGTTTAAGGAAAAGGGGGTCGGCGAGACAACAAATGTGACATTAATAAAACATTCCTCGCAAACGAACCAAATATATGAAAAATAGGTTACAACCTCAAACACAATACGATCAAGGTTATGTCGAGATTAATCGGCCAAGCACGTTACACTTTGTCACAAACTGAATGAACAACTTATCCTGGGTCTCTCAAGCTCAAATTTAAACTGTTTCTCATAGTTCTCCTCCCTATTCCGGCATTACCTTTCTGCATCATCGCCACAAATTCACCATAATCGATCTGTCCGTCCTGCAAGAACCGAACACCAAAGATTTACGTAAGAAATTCAATCACGTAGCCAAGAACCAAAAACCAAAGATTTACGTAAGAAATTCAATCACGTAGACGGATAAAAAGAAATCGGAATAAATTTCTGAAAATACGTTGTTTTGATCGACTTCTTTGATGATGTCGTCGAGCAGGACGTTGGCCATGTTGTGTTCTGTACAAGCTTGTTGAAGCTCGTCCACGGTAATAAATCCGCTCCCGTCCTTGTCGAAGTACCGAAAAGCTGCAACAAGGTGTTCTTCTCGTTCAAGCTTGTTGAGATGAACGGTGGCGGTGATGAATTCGCCGTAGTCGATCGTCCCACTGTTGTCCACATCAGCCTGGAAGATTATTAATTTAATGGTGATTTACCGAACAAAATTAAAATCGACGAGAACGTTATCAATGCTTAATAGTATTTACTGCTTCCATGAGGTCCCGAATTTCGGTATCTTTCAAGGTGGAATCGTATTTTCTAAGACCAGCTTTGAGTTCGTCGAATGTTATTGCTCCGCTGTTATCGGTGTCCATTGCCTTGAACATTTCTTTCAACCCTGCAATCTCTTCTTCGGACAGGCTTTCTGCGATCACCTGGTAGAGCAAAACCGGTAAATAAAGCGATAAATTTTCGGACAATGGTTTTGACAATCAAATTCATTTTTTTGATTCGTTGGAGAGGTTACTCGTAAAGCCATCTTCTTTAGCTTGTTCATCGCAGAGAAGTGCTTGATCCGAGAAAGAACGGCCGGGTCTAGAGATCTATCGGGCGCAACTCCATTTTCGCAAATCCAAGGATGACCTGTCATCAAAATTCAGCTCAATCTGATCGTTTTTACCCGAAAAAACAGACATTGAATCAAAATCAATCGAGTTTTCAACATACACAACACTTCGTGAGCAGTCAACCGTTTCTTGGGCGTAGAACATAACATCTTTCGGATCAGGTCCTTGGCACTCTCTGATATATGCGGCCATGGTTGTGATTCGAAATCCAGATGTCCCTTCAGCACTGCATCGAATATTCCCTGCTGCGTTTCTTAAATTCCAACAAAGAAATATCTGAGTAACAATACATAAACTCATTAGTCAAATAATCGGTAAGATTAGAGCTAAGCCTCAAAATTACGCTCAAATAGAATATCGACCGATCGACGAAAAAGTGACGATATCGTATAATTTCAGAGAATAATCATGAGGCCATCCTTGATCACACAAACCTGCCCAAAATGGAGGCACCCCACTTAATAGTATGTATAGTATAACCCCAGCAGTCCATACATCTGCCTCGGGTCCGTAATGCTTAAGGAGAACCTCGGGAGCGACGTAATACGGGCTTCCGACGACATCCTTGAAAACCTGACCTGGATATCATACCAATCAAGAATTAAGAATCCCATTAAGGAGTAGAATTTAATCCTCACCTGGGTTAAATAATTGATTCCTAAGAATTGGATTATTAAATAAATAAACACTAATTAGTATAGAGATAGGAGCGTGGAAACCAAACCGAACCCAACCCACTGAATCAAACCAGAACCAACCAACACAGTTGAGTTTAACTTATAACAAACTAAAGTTCAGTTCTGTTTTCTGAGAACCGAGTTTATCAGTTCAGTTCTGTACAAAAACCGAACTGAACCGACCCACAAACGCCCGAAAAAGGATTCATAAGTGGTTGTTAATGGAGTTGAGGTTACCAAATTCTGAGTAGGTATCAATTTATGCCTAATTGCTCCACATATAGATCCTCTAACCATATTTTCTAAACGAACCAGAGCCAATCCGAATTGATTTTGTAAGAGATCCGCTACAGATCGAATATGTTTATTTTTCAAATGATTCATATCAAGTGTATCAGATCAGGAGAGTTTCGGCCTAAATTAATAGCTTTCAGAGAAATCATCACCATTGTTAAACATTGAAAATGAAAAAAAAAGTAGAAATTTGCAAACAAAATGGCTTTGTTTGGACTGATTTCCAACCATAACATATTCTTCTAGCAAGGTTTAATGCTATTCCAGTAAAGATTAGGATTCTAACTTAACCTGGTTTGAAGAACACAGAGAGTCCAAAATCAATAGCCTTGAGGGAGAAATCATCATCTTTATCCACCAACAAGAAATTTTCAGGCTTTAAATCTCGATGCATCACTCCGAGCGAATGACAAACCTCGACAACTCCAACGATAATCTTCGTCAATTCAGCAGCTTTTCTCTCACTATAATGCCCCCTCTGTATAATTCTATCGAACAATTCTCCACCGGCGCAAAGCTCCATCACAATATGAACATACAGATGATCCTCGTAAGCGCCCTTGATCGATACAATATGCTTATGCCCAGCCAAATGGTGCATTATCTGAATTTCTCTTCTAACATCCTCAAAATCCTCAATCACTATCAACTTCCTTTTCGATATCGATTTGCAGGCATACTGTAAACCAGTGCCAATCTCTGTGCATAAAAAGGTCGTGCCGAATTGCCCTTGTCCTAATTTTCGACCGATTATGTAAACATCGCGAATGTCGGGAGTTCTATGACCTAGAACATAGTAAGTTTGGTAATCAAGGCCTCTCTTCATAATGGGGGTTTCTTTTGTGAGTTCTTGAGTAGTTGCAGGCTGAGAGTTAATGGCCGGAGGAGGTTGGTCGGAGAAGCCTTTTGCGTTCTGATCTTCCAGCTGACCGCTGCCGTGAAATTCTTTTCCGGCGGGGGATCCACCACAAGCGTTGCCCATAAAACAAACAAACCCTAGTGCAGAAACTTCAAGGATTTCTCCTCCACCAATGGCGTTTCATTGATCCTACTGATAAATTAAGAACAACCCAGATTCAAATAGAGTAAATCTTGGGTAGTTCGAACATATTCTAAGAATAGAAAGACATAAAAAAGCAAAAAGATGAAATCTAATGCAAAAAAACCAGCTGTCCTTCAATGGAAAAATTCAGTAGGCACAACAGTGATAGAGAAGAGAGATGTAGAAACAGTCGAAGGGGAAATTAAAATAGAAGGAGAAAACAACACTCCGAGGAAGACGGCCATGAAAAAAGCTTCAAACTTTCGGAAAAAAAAAAAACAAAATACTAAAAAATGCGAGTCGATTCCGACAACCCAAATTCTTCCTCACCTCGTTTTCCCAGTCGAAAGAGCAATCGCACAGCTCAGACAGCAGAGCTGAAGAAAGATAAGCCTGCATAAAGGCAGCAACTTGGAGAATTAGTTAGCAAAGATTCATCATCGGCCATCGGGTTCATAAAAAAAATAAAAACATACACTTTTCTTTTACTTAGTGGTGGGATTTCTTGTTTCCAACATGTAGGTGACAAGACTAAGTGACAGACGAGGGACGACAAGATGACGAGCCATGGTGATTGATCCAATGGGAAGTCGACAGTTGTCAAATACCTAGCAATGTCCGATGTTCATTGCCTTACCGCGTCAGCATAGCATAATCCAGGTTTCGATCGACTAACAAATTAAAGACTAAGGGCGGTCGATGATGAATTCTTCTCGTTTGGATTTTAGAAACATTAATTTTTTTTTTCTGTCAATTCAAAACTAATCATAAAAATGAAAGCTTTAGTTTCAGGAGCTTTGTCAAGACATGTTTTTTTTACTCCATTAGTTACACTGATGAATATTCACCTGTAAACCTGACGAATACTTACAATATTTTTGCTTGATGTCTCAAATTTCAAAATTATAAATAAATATTTTAATAAAATTAAAATTAAAATAAAATTAAAGATTTACTCGTAATTAAGTTGCTCTTGCATTGAAAAATAATTACACACTATAATAGACCTCCATGCATACGAGGAGCAACCTATTCCTAGTACATGCTTTTAGACAATGTAACCATGCTTCAAAAACACAACAATATGATCAAAAAGTTCGACTAAAACAATCCTGAAAATATGAAAGAATTAACCTTCTTATATGCAGAACTGGGAATCATTTCCACAGAAACTCGAGTCGACGAGCTGGCATCTTCAGGGCGATTCTTCTGACGGCCTCCGCTTGTCGGCCTGGAGAATTTGTCAGAGAGTTTTAAGAACAGTGGAAGCTCCGATAAACGAACTTCAAATCGAGATTTAGAATATATGATGAAGAATCGAAGGAGCTTTCACTTACAGTCCATTAAGCACTTTGATTGAGTCATAGAAGAACCATTGGAGAGTAATAACAGGACCCACGACAGCAAATCTAACTGGTAAACTTCTAGTAAACATTAACAAGTCCAATGTTCTTCACTGCCAGCATGCAAATATGTTATAGTTTCAAATGAATAAGAGAGAGAGAGAGAGAGAGAGAGAGAACCTGCATAACGTTGTTAGCCTTCTTGTTGTAAAGAGAGGAAATAACGTTATCAGCAGGGTTCGAGACAACAGAAGCGACAGAGCCGGCTA
>QAOC01018526.1:28648-163190 GCA_003255005.1 Begonia fuchsioides
CAGCGTAAAGCAGGGAAAGGCAATATTCTGATTCCAGAATTGACCCCGGAGAGGATCTTAATTTACTAATTACCACTCCTTCCCCTCTACAAGATGGCCGAAATCCGTACATCTTGCCTGGAATACACTTGGCTTGAATCCATGGAAATAACGAATTCCGAGATTTATGTGACAAAAATGGGCACGACCCACCAATTTTTGAAGCCAGTTGATCGTTTCTTGCTGGAAATCCGTTACAGTTTCGACCAAAAAAAGAAAAATGGCAGAATCGAACATTAAAGCAGAAAGCAGATGAAAAATCGGAGCAGAAATGGTGCGTTTCTGATGATACCATCATCGTCGTCTCCGAGGACCCAGAAAACCAGAGTTTAATGGCGTTTTCTCTCACTGAGTAAGCGCACCCGCAGTCCACTTCTATTCTTTTCAGAGGTAAGAACTCATTCCAGTTTTGAATCAATTCCTCCTCCGTTCGAGAATGAAATCCTCTGTTCTGTTATTCGGGTTCACAGGTAAATCGGAGCTCCTCCGACGTCGGAATCGAGGTCGTTTGTTCAGGAGATAATGCGTGGGGCGGTGCTTGTGGCGATCGCTGCTGCGATCGGTAATTTGTTACAAGGATGGGACAATGCGACCATCGCAGGTAATCAATCCAAACTTTTATGTCGAAATCGCCATTTCCAAGCTCACCTGGTTTTTGATTCAGGGTCCGTTTTGTACATCAAGAAGGAATTCAAATTGGAAACGGAACCCACCGTCGAAGGGCTTATTGTAGCCATGTCTCTGATCGGAGCCACCATAGTGACGACCTGTTCCGGCGCCGTCTCCGACGCCTTGGGCCGGAGACCACTGCTGATAATCTCGTCGGTGCTTTACATGCTTAGCGGTGTTTTTATGCTCTGGTCACCTAACGTTCATGTTCTCCTCCTGGCGAGGCTTTTGGACGGATTTGGAATCGGTTTGGCCGTGACTTTGGTTCCCGTTTACATATCGGAGACGGCGCCGCCTGAAATTAGGGGCTTATTGAATACGCTTCCCCAGTTCACTGGCTGTGTCGGAATGTTTTTGTCGTACTGCATGGTTTTTGGGATGTCGTTGACAGCGGCGCCGAGCTGGAGGCTGATGCTCGGCGTTCTTTCGATTCCTTCCATATCTTATTTCGTATTGACTGTGTTTTTCTTGCCGGAGTCTCCTCGGTGGCTCGTCAGTAAAGGGCGAATGGCGGAGGCCAAGGCGGTGTTGCAGAGGCTGCGCGACAGAGAAGATGTGTCGGGTTTGTTTTTTCAGAGCTAACTTAGATCTAGAAATCGCTGCATTGAATTTGTTCTGTAATCAGAATATTTGATGAGATTGACTGTTGTTTTCTCTGATCAGGTGAGATGGCGTTGCTCGTCGAGGGTCTTGGAGTCGGAGGCGAAACCTCGGTGGAGGAGTACATAATTCGGCCGGTGGAAGAGCTCCCCGGAGACGAAGAAGAAGATGCAAAGGATCAAATCAAGTTGTACGGACCCGACCACGGTCTGTCGTGGTTGGCCAGGCCAGTCACCGGACAGATTAGCCTAGGCCTCGTCTCCGGCCATGGAAGTGGAGTCGTCGATCCTCTTGTTACCCTCTTCGGCAGTGTCCACGAGAAGCTTCCGACGATGGGAAGCACGAGAAGCGCCCTCTTCCCGAATTTCGGAAGCATGTTGAGCGTCGGCGATCACCATGCCAAACCCGAAGACTGGGACGAGGAAAACCTGGCCAGAGATGGCGAAGACCAGCAGAATGACACTGCTCGGGAGGATTCCGACGACAATCTGAGAAGCCCATTGCTATCGCATCACACGGGAAGCGTGGAAAAAGGGATGGCCTCGCCGGAAATGGGAATCGGCGGCGGCTGGCAACTTGCTTGGAAAGAAAAAGAAGGGGAAGATGGGAAGGACGGAAAATTGCAGAGAGTGTATTTACACCAAGAAGGCCTTCCCGGATCTCGGAACGGCTCTATTGTTTCTCTTCCCGATGGCCTCGCCGGCGGCGAGTTCATCCATGCGGCGGCTCTGGTCAGCGAACCTGCGCTCGTCTCGAGGAAGCTCATCCATGGTGGACCAGTGGTAGTTCAGCCAGCTGAATCTGCAGTAAAAAGGGCAAGCATGAACGAGCTTTTCGAGCCAGGAGTTAAACGGGCATTGATGGTCGGAATCGGCCTTCAGATCCTCCAACAAGTAACTCAAACTTTCACTTGGTTAACCTCCCAAACTCGCCGGAATATCTCATTTATTTTTCCGATTCGTGCAGTTCTCCGGCATCAATGGAGTCCTTTACTACACTCCCCAGATCCTCGAAAAAGCTGGAGTTGGAATTCTTCTGTCAAATATAGGAATCAACCCTTCATCTGCATCTTTGCTCATAAGCGGAGTAACCACATTGCTGATGCTCCCATCTATAGCCATAGCCATGAGGCTCATGGACGTTTCCGGCCGGAGGTAATATTCCGACCATTCAAATCTTCTCCATCTAAGAGTTTTCCGATCACCCAAAATCATCCCCCTCGCAGGAGTCTCCTACTCGGCACAATCCCGGCGCTGATTGCAGCCCTCGTCGTCCTAGTCATCGGCAGCGAGGTGGACATGGGGAGCGTAGTAAACGCCATGGTCTCAACCATCAGCGTGATCGTGTATTTCTGCTGCTTCGTCATGGGATTCGGGCCAGTACCCAACATTCTATGCGCCGAGATCTTCCCCACCAGAGTTCGTGGCCTCTGCATCGCGATTTGCGCCTTGACGTTTTGGATTTGCGACATCATTGTATCGTATTCGCTGCCGTTGCTTCTCAACTCCGTCGGGCTCGGCGGTGTGTTTGGAATGTACGCCGTCGTCTGCGTGATTTCGTGGGTGTTTGTGTACGTGAAAGTGCCGGAAACAAAGGGCATGCCGCTGGAAGTCATCACCGAGTTCTTCTCCGTTGCCGCGAAGTAGGCCGTGGATGCTGCCGAGGCTCACCGTTGATCAGACGTCGGGACTTCAGATTGTTCTTGTTTTTTATTGGATTTGGTTGGACTTAAATCATACTGTTCATTTGAGTGAACGCATTTGTATTGTGAGGAAGGTAATGCGTTTTTTGTTGCTTCATGAAATTGGAAGAAATTTCAGGTGGTTTCCGGTTCAAGAGAAGGGCAGAACCAAGTCAGACCGGTCACATTTACGTGGCACTTTGTCGCCCCACGTTGAGGCATGACAAGACAATGCAACACGCTACACGTCAAACAACAAGTCTTAATTATAAATTTTAATTAATAAATTGTAACGATTCAAGTCTTGTGTAATAATTTTACCGCATTAGGCCAAGAACACGAGTGAGAAAGCCATAAATCGGGTGTTCAAGAGCACTCCACGCGCTGACGTTTGGCTGAAATCTCGACATTTTCTTCGGATTCAAAACTCCAACCGGGAAATTCCGACTCGGAAAACAGAGCAGTAGGAGTTGTCTTGTAAAATGCCAGAGGGACCTGCTTCACTCTTTTTCTCATCTGCATAATACGAACATTGGCTTAGATGTCATCATTTACCAAACATCATACACTAATTTCAAAACCCTCATACCTCCTCCCCGAAAATTGTGGCGTATGATCCACCGCAGAAATCTTTAACATCGATTTCGGTCGTTTTGGCTCTGACGGTCAAATCTTTCTCGAGCGACAGAACCAATCTGAGAGCACGAACATGAAAGATTATTAACAAAATAAGTTACGAATCTTCTTTTGCAAGAATGAATCCATCTTTTATAAGATATACCTTGACACAGGAGGGCAATGATGGTGCTTCAGGCTATCAACTTCCCAAAGTGAGCTTTCTGAAAGAGAAGAAGTCCATTTTAGTATGTTTTTTTCATATCAAACGCGGCTATTCTCGCACATCTGAAACATCATTCGTAGGACCGAGCACGAAACGAGGAAATTATTTAACGACTAAACGAAATTCAAGCAAAGGGTGCTTGATTATTGCCCTGGAAATATGTGTTCTGGCAGTATATGTTCGTGAATATGCAAAAAACAAACGAAGCACAAAGCGAGTACTTACTCATCGCCCTAGACTTCATGGGATCACTTTCGTCACTAAGAAAATAGTCAACGCCAGCTTTCCAGCTGGATGTATCTGAGTTACTTTCAGAATCATCTACCTTGCTAGCAACTGTTTCTTCTGCTGAATCATCTCTCCCAGTTTCCTGGCCAACTTCCTGACCAGCCATTAACAACAAAATGTCAGACCATCCAAATAAATAGAATAACTATCTTAGCACATGGAACTAAGATTGACGACTAGGAAAATAAGGGGCGATTTCATAGCTTATACAAAAATATTTTAACAATATTTCTTCTTAAGAGCTTTATAGACATAATACAATAAATTATTCTCAAAATTTTCTTATTACCTTTCTTCGTATAAGCGCCAAAAGGAGGCCTATTGATAATTCAACCGTATATAACTCGTGTGTGCACAGCAATATTTCTAATTAATGAATTAACAAAAAGAGAAAGCAAGAGCTTCATAGACATAGCATGGCTTCAATTGTTGAGTTACAACAATAAGAGAGGACAACCACGGCTACCTATTAGAAAAGCTTGTGATTAATTAACTCCAAGATTTAGAGAGCATTAGCAAGACCATTCCTACCTGGTGCACCAAACAGTTGATTGATGGATGCCTTCGCAGAAGATTGTGAATCAGAACAATAATAATCAAAGCTCCAGATGGAGGAGCAGTAAGGGAGAGTCTACTCAATTTCTTAGCAAAAGCAGCTGCGAGATATGCTGGAAGAAGAGGTGACTTCAAGCACGAATCAAGAAGCTGCAGGAATAAATTTCACAAATTAGGATAGAGCAAAACCGCCTTTATTCTTTTTTTTTTCTTTCCCTTTTCTCCTGGTCTAAGATTATTACATCTGAGAGGAAGCTACCATACTATTTGGCACCATTACATACATAGCTTTTTCACATCAATTATGCATGTCCTATCGATGCCTCCTCTAGGACACGTCCACTGAAACAAATTTTTTGGTTACTTTCTAAATACCCCACACATCCATTATGATCTTTCATCGGGCACAAACTTATAACTGTAACTCATTGTTTATGACACCCCGTGAGATTTCTTCACGAAATTAGACAGAATTAACAAATCATGCAGAAACATCTACTAATAAACTGGAGAACCAAATGATATATGAATTTCACGAGGACGTGTCGATGACATTAACAAAAGCCAGTTTCAGGTCTATAAAAAACAGAACGGGAATCAATAATTTTGCATTTACCTCAAAAAATCTGGCTCGATGCTTAGCCATAAACACAGAAGGTACCAACAATGCATACAGCTTTTCATAGAAATTGGGATATTCTAAACCATATTGCATCATAAGAACGAAGAGGCTACTAAGGGCCATGACACTCACAACACCACCAATATCATATGATTTTGTCAAAAAATCACTGCAAATAGTCCAATACTTAATTAGAAACAGTACAGTAAAGTCAGAATACCGATAAAAATAAAGTAATTCAGATGAAAACTTACCACAATATAACTGGTTTAGACAGGTGTGGTATGACTGATTGAGGGAGACTAACCAGAACCTTAGCAACAGAAACACAAGAACATTAGACAAAAGAACCGCATCCGAATTTAAAAACACCAAAAAAAGGTTTTCACAGATTGTTTTAAATAATTTCCAATCTAAAGAAACAAACTGCCAAGAAAAAAATGTTTAAATGCGGCAAGGAAGCAACCATATTCTATCATCGTTGATTAACTTCATTTATAGGAAAACGATATCGATAATAACTGAGAAATCAAAAATGAGGCAGAAAAGTTAGCTAAGATTTCAGGGTAATCTGTGTGCAACAGGGGGAGAATGAAATGGTCCAATTTAGTATATAGGGCTCAAGTAGAGCAAAAAAAAACTCAGTAGTTTATGATCGACACAAAACAGAGTGCATGCGCATGTACGTGTACCTCTTTATACACTTCAACTGGAAGCGGTAACTTTAGAAAGGAAATCCATGCTTTACTAAATTTTAGTTTCATCTTTCTGCTTATCTTGGATACAGATAACATCTGAAAAGAACGAACAGGATAAACTTCTCAGGGATGAGCATTTACCTCACTAAAGAGGCACATTATAAATTACCTTCAATGCGATGTGAAAGATAAAATTACCTCAGTGATATGTTTTTCTGTTGCATGATCTGCTTTAAGATTTTCAGAAACTTCTTTGGACTCAGATCCGAGTATAAATCCTAACCAATAGATTGTACGAATCTCTTAACACATAATTTATCTCAGTAGTTAATTTTTCAAGAAATTGAAGAAAAACATATTATATCTAAAATACTGATGCAAGACAATCAAGTTCATAATTAGTTGTTTTAGTTATTTATTAATTAGTTTTTTATTTATTAGTTTTAATTCTTACAGAGAGTTTATTTTTTAATGTTTCAAAAACATTTTAGTTATTTAGTATTTTATTTATTACTTTAGATTTTTAAATAGTGTTTAACTTTTTAAAGTATTTAAAAAGATTTATTTTATTTTCTGGAAGATTCGTTATGGATTTAAAATCTTGACCAAACTCTAAATAAAGGGATTAGGTGAATATTAGAAATAGACTTTTAACAACTTAATTAATTATCAATTATCAAATTCTCTAAAAGAGATTTTCCTTTTTTTTTCTTCTCGATATTTTCAAAGTGAATTATCTGATTTCTTCTAATTTCTTTGTCTTGATATCGAAACAAAACTTCTTTTGCGCCATTTATAAAAACATTAACAATTAGGAAGCATATCATGTTTCCATACATAAGTGAGCATAGACAATCTTTGAATTTCCCACCACAATAACCAATATAAGTTTGTATAATTAATTTATGCAATAAGCCAGAAGCATGGGGAATAAAATAGTTGAATTATGGACAAGTTGTGAAGGAATTATTAGCACATTGTTTTAATGTTTTACAGACTCAAATTGAATTGCTAAGAAAGAAGGGCAAATAGTTACCAGATTCACTCCACATAGAACAATGAGACTTCTCGTCCAAGCTTTCAGGTGGAGGGATGTGAGATATAATGTAATGTAAATTATGAATAAGCTCAAAAATTCTGGAAGAAAGATAATTGTATTAGTGCCTACAAAAAAACTATTACATTCTAATGGATAATCATTTAAGAAGCAATATCTTTGACACATTTGATTACATGCTAAAAGCCAACAAAGAATGGCACAGATGATCAATATCTAGAGACCTTCCAATTACATTACATGCTAACAGGGAATGACTTAGAGAATCAGATTTTCACGGAAATAATAAAGATTAGAGTCCAAATTTACATTTATGCACACGTATAAATTTTTAATGTTAGAGGAAATTTGAACACCCAACATATTTGATTATAATAATGATATGATATTTGCTCTACTATCAACCTTTCGTGCTATAGTATAATAAAACAGCCACATTGATAAGTAGTAAGCTGTAATGAAATGGAAAGGATGTAATAAATCAAATACAAAACTACTTTTTAGATATGTATAAGACATGAAAAGAATAAGATTTTGTTGATTTAAACGTTATAAAATGGACCATATGTAACACCTCAATAAATGTGAAAGAATTACAACCTTTTTTACTTTATGTAATCAAAATGGGACTTGAAAAGGTTTTACATAGATTACTTACCCCTCACTTGAATGACTCTGATCGTCATTTCTTTCATCTAAGAATAAGTCGGACAGTGAAGATAGTTAATAATGATGGAAGAAACAAGAATAGATAGAAAGAAACTAAGATAAGGTATTGCATGTACCTGATATATGATCCAGCTTGAACATTCCAGCTAGTTTTTCCACACTAATGTAAGTAAAATAGCTGCCATATGTTTAATGGTTCAATAAATATAATGGTTTCAAGTGAGATGACCGCTAATAAAAATGAATGAAAATAAGTTAATCAGTACCGGATATCAATGAACTGAAAGTACTTGAATACTAGCAAGTCTAGCAACATATCGACAGCACATTTAGAGTGAACCTACAGACAGTAGAACAAAGGAAACTCAGTACTCAAACAAGATAAATAAAAAGTGCAGCATAGAAATCAAACAAGAATAATGTTTCAAGNCGAGTTTTTCCACACTAATGTAAGTAAAATAGCTGCCATATGTTTAATGGCTCAATAAATATAATGGTTTCAAGTGAGATGACCGCTAATAAAATTGAATGAAAAGAAGTTAATCAGTACCGGATATCAATGAACTGAAAGTACTTGAATACTAGCAAGTCTAGCAACATATCGACAGCACATTTAGAGTGAACCTACAGACAGTAGAACAAAGGAAACTCAGTACTCAAACAAGATAAATAAAAAGTGCAGCATAGAAATCAAACAAGAATAATGTTTCAAGAAAGCAAATGTAACAGACAAAAAAGTTTCTTTAGGCACTTACAATACTAGATAAAACCCTGTGGTAAATTGCTGAGTGAAATCTCCCTCTGTTACTCACTTTTACGAGCTCCATAACTGTATCCAACACAACTTCCTACATCAATTACAACGCATACAATCTTAGCGAACAAAACAATAGGTACCAGTCGACTTTTGTAGGAAGCACGATAACGTATATTTCGAAAATTTTAAAAAACCTAACCTTGAGAGTATCCTCAGATTCTGGAGATACCAAAACGTCGATGAGAACCCTGACAAACTCTTCAAACTTGGAACGGAGCCAAGTCCGGTAAATGAGCTCGGGGTCGTCCTCGGCGTCATGAGAGAAATTCTTGGAAGAATTGGAGGGAAGATTGCAGATTACGGGGGTGAAAAATGATTGAACGGAGAGGATAGCTTCGAGAACAAAGTGAGGAGGTGAGGTGGGCGACACGAATGATAGAAGCAGAGGAAGGTTATTAACGTGAGCTCGAGAAGAGAGGAGCTGGTGCCCCATGGTTTTGAGCTCTGAAAGTGAATACTTCTCTTTCTTCTTCTTTTGCTTCTTTGACTGAACGGAAGCCATCGTCGGAGCTCAGTCGGCGTCGACGCACGGCGGGAAAAGCAGCGGGCAAAGTGGCTTGCTGAGGAATTATAGTTTGGCTAGGTTTCAAGAGAACAAAGACGCATTTACCCTTGATAGCCGTTTGGGCGCGAAGCCTTGCTATCCTTGTGAAGCACTGGGACTGTCCATGGACTCGAATAACGTATCCGAGAATTACTCTATTAAATTCCTAACTTTTTGTATCTTTTATTAATTTATGTGTAAAAATCAAATAAAACATTGAAATGTTGGTTGTTTGGTATGTTTTTTTCCCATAAACAACACTAATTGGTTCTATCGTTTTTAGGGTCGGGCAACCGTAAAAATTGAACTGAACTGCAGATAAAAACTGTGGTGGTCCGCGGCTTAAGTGTTGGCAACTTGAGTCGGCTGAGGTTTGGAAAAAAACGACGATGAACAAAAAAAGGTTAAGACTAGTACAAAATCACGAAGAACTTCAAGCGACATTTGTCAGATATTTTAAAATTAAAGCGAAATCACGAGAAAAAGTTGCAAGGAATTAAACTTGTTCAACAAGGGCGACCTCAAACGATACTTGAACTTGATAGAGTGAATTTGTTTTTAGCGATGTAGCTTGTTCAACTCTCTTGCATGAACATAAGATCTAACACAATCCGGTCGAATGTTAAACACATATTAGAAATTGCTCGGTGGTTAATTGGGTGAATAATCATCGTTATAATCTAAATTGAGGTGTATGACATGAACTTTTTACTAGAGGTGTCACGGGCAAGCACATGCCGGTTCGCTCCGATTTTATTGCGAAATAAAATCGGAATTGGAACTTACGGTTTCGAATTTTTAGAACTGGCACCAGAACCAACGGTTCCAAGGTTTTTTACTCATGAAAACCGGCACCGGCACATAAATCACGATTTTTTAAAAATTAAAATTAAGACTAAATTAAAACTGACGATTCTAATACAGTTTATGATTTCGATCTGGTTTTGCTCACTGCTAGATGTAATAAAGTAGAGTATTCGTAAAATTATGCTTAATTGACATATATCGATTCTTAAAAACTTTGAGATATATTTATTAGTAAACGGATAATGTTAGATTTATTTTTTTCGTATATTATTTTAATTTATTTTTTAATTTTTTTAGTGTGGAATGATATAATAAATATTATAATTATATTATATTAAAAATAATTTAATTAAAATATGAAAATTTAATATGTTTACAATAAGTAAAAAGAGATATAATAAAAATTTAGTAATTTATTTATAAAAGTAAACTTATTATCCAAATATGCCACGTGTAAAATCTTAGGTAGCACTCTCTTTGGTAGAACACGTGGCTAATTTCCATTCGTAGTCCGTGTGAGGTTGCTCGTGCCAAGAAGCTTTTTATTCGCTTCCAAAATGAAATAAAAATAAAAACAAAAATAGAAATAAAAACAAAAATAGAACCCTGTTTGTCTGGCTCCAGAGAGAAGGAGAGAGAAGAGAGAGAGAGAGAGAGAGAGAGCAAATGGGTAAGGTAGTGGAGAGGACGAAGCAGAAGAAGAAAGGACGGCCCTCTCTATTGGATCTTCAAAAGCGCACAATCCAACAACTTCAGCATCCCCACAATATTTCCAACCACCCCAATTCCACAACTGCTGCTGGCGTTCGGCGATCTACTCGCAGGAACCCTGTCGGCGATTTTCTCTCGCCGGAGGACGATTCCGAGGACCAAGGACTCACCGAAGAAGACCAAGAATTTGAAGGAAAGCGCCGCGAAAAGAAACTCAAGCTTGTTCTTCGACTGCCCTCCCAGAAATCGTCTTTGAATTCGTCGCCTGGCTCGGAATCGAATGCGGAGGTGGATGACGATGCGTCGGCTAAGAAGAAGCGGAAGATCAATGCAATCAGAGATGGATCTGGGCTCGGAAACCTGGAAAAGGTAATGACCTCGCCTCTGGCTTTGGGAGGAATAATCGGGGTTTTTTCTTCTCAATCTTTTTGGAAGTTGGTGGGACTTGAGAGTGACTGTTGTTTTTTTAGAGACCGATGATTTGTGACTTGTGGGTGGGCTCGCAAGAATGAACGTTGACGTTATCCCTTTTTTTTGCTTGAAAAAACTCCTTGAATTTCGCACCTTGCAACTGCGTTGTCTGTTTTTCTTCAATACCAGTACTTAAACGTTGCCTGGGTCTGGCTTCGGGACAGAAATTCATATATTTCCCTTATCTAGATTTCATAAAAGAGGCGTTTTTCTGTTTCAAATTTCGGTCCAATCGATTTCGTAGTTTCTTCATTTCCTTGCTGAAATTGTTTAGTTTAATCCGTATTTATCGTCCAAACAAAAAAGTTCGAGTTTGTCTTTTCTTTTCCATTAACTATTTCACAGTTCTGAATCTGTTTTACCTTTTTTGGCTCTCTGGAGGTTCAGGTTATCATGCTTTTCGCTGACACTTGTGTTTTCCACTAAGTTTGAAAAATATTTTGGGATATTATGTTACTCTTCTCACTGAGTTTTTCCATTCTGCAGAGTGAAAAATCTATTTCTGGTCCAAATCCCACCAAACACATCCAAGGTGTGCTCTTTGTCTCTCATCCACACTCAAATCCATCAATAAACGCTGTTTTGTAATAACCTCGCGTCTAATTCTGTGCAGGTACGGAGTTGAATTTGGGACCCTCGACCCAGTTACCGGATGAGAAGCTTTTACTGTTCGTCCTGGACAGACTTCAAAAGTGCGTCTTTAAGCTAATTAACTCGCATTTTTTGTCGTTTTATTTTGATTTTTTTTTTCAAAATTTAAATTTGAGGAGTTTCATTCTTTATTTAATATAGGAAGGACACATATGGGGTGTTTTCTGAACCAGTGGACCCGGAAGAGGTTAGTTGTCTGAATGACAACAAATCAGATTTTATGATTTTATTTCCTACTTTTTCAGCTTCTGAATTGCGAGTTTTGTTTCCATCTCTGTAGCTTCCAGATTACCATGAAGTTATTGAGCACCCAATGGATTTTGCGACTGTAAGGAAGAAGCTTGCTAGCCGGGCCTATACGAAACTGGAAGAGTTCGAGGTGTGGTTTTTGCATGTGTTGTATTATGTTTATTTGAATTGAGTTGCTTACATTGATTGGTGCTGTGTCATTAGATGAGAAAGCAAGTTTCTCTTTTCCTTTTCTATTTTCTGTTAATCATTCAGTTTTTTAAATACTAAGTGTGGGAATTAGTAGCTAGCCAAATACTGTGATATCTTATCTTTTTTGTGGTTGGTCTCCCAATTCTGTAAAACAAACTCAGAAAGATAAGAGATCCCACAAGATGTAGAGTTATTTTGCTGATTATCTTCGTAGTTATTTAATTTTCTTATTTTGGTGTTTTGCTTGATCTATGCGATGGTGCCGTGATTTAGAAGTTTTCTTCCCTGTTTTTTTCTTTAATGTAATTCTTTCGAGACCTTCTCGGTATAAATATGAGATTGATTTTTGGTTTTTTCAATAGGTTGTCATTGACTATTGACTTTAGGAGAATAATGTTGAGTGAGGTAGTCGGGAACGCTCTAGTGAAGGCATTCCTACACTAATTTAGACCACTTAATGAAAATCCACGTAAAATTTTGAACCTGCTACCTTTCCAGTATCTTCTATTTTCAAAGTTTTCTTACCTGGAGAGTTGCTATGATTCAACAATTTCTATTCGTGGTCATAATGATCTTGTTGTCATAGAATTTGGTTTTTAACTTTGCCATACAACTTATGTGCATTCATTCTGAAACATCATTTTCGACAAGGATGAAAATTATTTTCTGCAGCAGAACGGAATTTTTGGCTGATATTTATATTGATATTTGATTCCATTTCCTGCAGAAAGATGTTTTCTTAATCTCCTCAAATGCAATGAAGTACAATGCTCCGGATACTATCTACTTTAGGCAGGTATGGTTCGTCACAGCTCCTACATTTCAAATTAAACCGTTTTCCACATTCTAAAATCGACTTCTACAATAGGCTCATGCGATACAAGAGTTGGGTAAAAAGAGTTTCAAGAATTTGAGACAAGAAAGTGATGACAACGACCCCGAGCCTAGAGTAGTTAGGAGAGGAAGGCCACCAACCAAAAATTTGAAACAGACACAGGGTCAGGCAATCTATGAACGTGCTAGTTCAGAGTTCTCCAATGCTACCCTTGCCACAGGGGGAGAAAATACCAAGTTTTACGATCTGCAAAAGGGACCTCTTCAGTCGGAGAAATATCCCATTTCTCGCATTAATGATGCTAATGAGAGAAACGATGAATTTCCCGGTATGGTCATTTAGTTTCACCTTGAATCATCCTTTTAACTGTTACGACCCTCCTCTTCTCCCGCACTTTACTCAGAGTGCTTCACTTGAGTTTTCTCCCGGTCAGTCCCATTCCTCGGGCAGAACCCTCGGGTTGGTAGAAATCGTAACAGAGAGCGGTGGCTCCTGTTTGGCAACAAGATTCGGTCTCCAATAATTTCACAATGGGGAAATTCGAACCATGCACCTGTACCTCTGGAGAGGGGGAGGGTCGTAACTTTAACCATCTTTGATTCATCATTACACACATATATCCGCAGTTAAAACTTGAATGATTAACTCCACTTTCTTTACAGGCTCTTTGTTGAAGAATTACCAAACAAAGAATGGGAAAAAACTAAGTGTACTAGATGAAAACAAGCGCAACACATACACACAATTTCGGTTGTCGGCTGGGGGAAGAGAACTGCCAGTTATGCATACATTTTCTAGAGAGAGAAAGCAACTAATGCCTGTACGTATTCTTTTTTATATTTGGTGGTTCTCATTTCAAAAGATAATGATCTAGCGAGTTTGAAATCGTAGCAATTTATGAGAGAAGATCCTGATGTTTATATCATAATCGTGTGGACGACTAAAGTTGTTTCATTCTTGTAGAAAAGATCATGATCTTTGCCTCATTAATTTTTTTTTCTTTTAGTTAGAATAGAACTGGGCTGTTATAGCATATTTACTGAACAGTTCCTACATTCAAGTAGCCTGTACACTAATATATTATGCATTGGGCAACCTCAATTATATGTGATTTATCAAAGATGTCGAAAATGAAAATTAAACATTAGAAAACAATAACTCGAGAATGCTAGATCCCTGCTCTGAGTTTCTCGGTTCATCGTCTTGAAGTCATATTTAGAAACCTCTGGCTGACTTGGTTCTCTCGTGAATCAGGTGGGGGTTAACACGGACTACAGCTATGCTAGAAGCCTTGCTCGATTTGCTGCTAATCTCGGCCCTCTTGCTTGGAAAGTTGCTTCCAAGAAGATTGAAAAATGTTTGCCAGCTGGAGTGAAGTTCGGCCGAGGTTGGGTAGTCGAAAACGATGTCATACCTTCTAAACCATTGCTATCACCATCAGCAGAAGGCCAAGTGTCATTGCTACAGCCGATTCTCGTCCACGATAGGGTTGCATCTTCTACTTCCACTGATACCGAGGAGGTTAAATCACTCAAAATTCCGAACGAGAACAATGCCTCGGAGAAGGATATGCCTCGTATGAGTTCTTGCTCTGACGATAATCTTCCCAAAAATCTGTCTGAATTGGTTTACCGGTCATCACCGCCTTCTGGTACTAAACAATTGCCGGAACCTCTGGCCGGAAATGGTCATAAATTACGTAACAGCAGAGCAAATCCAGTTCAGGCAAAGCCTTCATTTCAGGTTCATAAAAGTCCTTTACAAACTTGTATGAATGGATATAGTAATGGTGCATATGCCTATGGAGAAGTAAACTCCGCGCCATCTCAAATGGTTGACACAATCTCGGAAACTACCGACTTCGGCATTCACCGGCCGGAAACACTGAAAAATGTAATTCCGGCAAGTACGGGGAGAGTAAATCCGGGAAGTTTGTTGTCTAAACGCAATGAGGTGTTGACACCTCTGACAAAGGTGGGATCAATTCCACCGGATCTTAATGTCTGATTTCAGTCTCCGGATCTCCGAGCTCTACCCGAGTTGAGTTGGTTACACATCCTGACTTAGCATTGCAGCTCTGAGAATGTTAGTTTTTCTTTTCAAGTCTTTTGAATTAATTGAAGTTGCTCCTGCTGTTGAGACTTGGAAAATACTAGGAAGCTGAATCAAGAACAGGAACTAATTGTATTGCAAGAGATTAGAGTTTTGTACAGATTAAGGTACTTTTAATTTATAGGTGATGAGAATTTCCATTTGTATCATTGGAAAATTATGATTTAGAAACGTAATGGTTTCTTTAGTGACTCTCTCTCTCCCTCTCTCTCTCTCCCTCTCCCTCTCCCTCTCTCCCTCTCCCTCTCTCCCTCTCTCTCTCCTGTGGAAATTCTTCTTCAAGCAGAACAATATTTCAAACTTAGTGACTGGCTTCTCACTTCTCAGTGATTGAAGGTCAGCATTCAGCCAGTTCCTCCAACAAATCAGAGTTACCCATTTTTCTATACACTGAAAAAAGTATAGCTGAAATGGTTGACCATTCAAAACCAACCAATGGCGCTAAAATCTCAGATTCCGATCTGGGTTTGAACTTTGATTTTCTATTTAACAATAAAAATCAAACCTTTACGACTCTTACAGTGTATTCCATTGAGATTGATCGTTTACAAGGATGAAAGTTATCTTAATCATCGAAGTAATTCTAGAATTCCTAATCTATTTATTTCGAATTCCAATTTTTTGAACCAGTCTTCGAAATGACGATCCTTTCTCAACCCAAATCTGACGATTTCATACTGGGGGTGGTGGGATCATGGGACTGAGTAAAAATGTCGTCTTCCCCAACCCATATCTTGAAATCTCTTCTGCAGCGACCATCGGCCTCGTTGCAGCAGTCTTAGGGCTGTTGACTATGGCTCACTTAACCCTCAAGACTTCCACGATTACGCTACACAGATGGGCCTCTCAGACTGGAAACGTCAAGTTTTGGTATTTCTTCCGTTCTTTACAATTATCTTTTGTCCATTTGGCTGAAATTTAGGCATATAGCCAAGTCAACTTCACGTTGCGATATTTCTGGTCAAGATGAAATATTGAAAGTTCGTAGCCACATTTATTACTAACTGGCTGAGGAAGGAGATGTCTGGGAAGACTTGGTCAACGCTCATGGCTTAAATAGAGGACGCCTTCGATTTAAAATCTATCTGTGTAGGTTTCTAGAGGAAGAGAACGAGAGTGTTATAGATGGGCATCTGTTGGTGTTCTTCAGCTGGTAATACTACTACTCCAAGCGTCACGGGCCATCTTAATACTGGTAAATCTTCAATTTCTCATCTGGGTTCGTTGATTTTGAGTTCTGAGCTTGAGATTTTGACTGAATTTGATGAGATTTTGCTGATTTTCTTCAAATTTTCATCTGGGTTTATTGAATTGCTTCTGATTTTAAGAAATTTTGCTCTCAACATTAAGATTCTGATTGTATTTTTCCTTTATCTCTTCCCCTTGTTCTTGATTCTTCGTTTTCAAACATGTTGATTACACGGTCATTATCTGCTATATCTATATTTTACTCGATCATGAAACTTGTTATAGATGTATCTCAAAAAACCAGTAAGACAAATTCCTCAATCTCCGGGACTAGCTGGTTCTCCGGTGGAAGCAGCGTCGACGCTGATCCAAATGGCTCGATTCTACCCTCTCCTGATCTACGGCTCTTCACCTTCGCCGAATTGAAAACTGCAACTAAAAATTTCAGAGCTGACATGGTGCTCGGAGAGGGTGGTTTTGGTAAAGTCTACAAAGGCTGGCTCGAGGAGAGAGGGCCTGGGAAGAACAAAAGCTCCACAGTTATTGCAGTAAAAAAACTGAACTCAGAGAGCATGCAAGGTTTTGAGGAATGGCAGGTAAAAAAAACACAGAAACTCCATTAAAGCTTTCTTAACAAAATTGATGAAAAAACAGCCATTGTTGCTTAGTTTTCATGGTTTTGATCGAGTTATTCGCAACGAAGACAAGTTAAATCGACTTGAATCCGTCAGAGTATTTCATCTCTTTCTACTACATTTAATCGTGCAGTCGGAAGTGAATTTCTTGGGACGACTTTCTCACTCGAATCTCGTAAAGCTTCTTGGATACAGTTGGGAGGATAGCTCTCTACTTCTTGTGTATGAATTCATGCAAAGGGGTAGCTTGGAAAACCATCTATTTGGAAGTAAATGTTATAATATTTTCATCATTTACATTCCCTCAAATGTTCGTATAAATCTCATCGTTCGAAGAAACTTTCTCTCGTGTTCTTCAGGGGGTGCCGCCGTTCAGCCTCTGCCGTGGGATATCCGGCTTAAGATTACCATTGGAGCAGCTCGAGGTCTCGATTTCTTACATGCTTCGGACAATAAAGTAATTTATAGAGATATCAAGGCTTCAAACATACTTCTAGATGGGGTAAATCTCCAGTTTTTTTTCATTAGACTTGTTAAATTTGATCCATGTTTTGGTTAAAACTCGAATCTGGCTTTGCTTTTCAGTCCTATAATGCCAAGATATCGGACTTCGGGTTGGCTAAACTGGGTCCTTCGGCCAGTCGATCCCATCTTACGACTCGAGTTATGGGCACTAACGGCTATGCTGCTCCGGAATATTTAAACACGGGTAGAAAATCTCATACCACTCTTACTTTACATGTGTTTTTTATGAACACAAGCTCTCGAAAAATGGAACTTATTTGTCGTGCCACAGGCCATCTCTATCTCAAGAGCGACGTATATGGTTTCGGTGTAGTCTTGATCGAAATGCTGACTGGTTTACGAGCGATGGACTTGAATCGACCGAAAGGGCACGAGAACTTGGTCGATTGGATCAAACCGTACCTCTCCCAACGGAGACAATTGAAGAAGGTATGATAGGATAGAGATATAATATTGATATGATCTCGGGCAGTCGTCGATACTTGTCAAAATTATAAACACGGGTATCGTCGTAGGTCGGGGTGGGCACTTTCATATTTCTGTGCGAAAAAACCGAATCATGAAGTTAAGAGATCTTTGTAGATCATAGATTTTTGTGAGTTTTGGGTCCGGTTTTAGCTGAATCAAAGATAATTTCAACCTCGAATTGGATTTGGGTTAGATTTTGTGATTCGAGGTTTGTCATGGTTTTGTTTGAAATTTATGGTTTTTTTTCATAAAAAACCGAGAATCGAACAATGGTCCACGGTTTTTCTACATTCAAAACCGGACCAGACCGACCAGAACCGATCAGCTAACTTTTGACATCACTTTCAATTCCGAGCTAATCACTCCGAGTTATTGCTTTTGAATATCACTTGCTCTTTATTTAGGTGATGGATTCGGGATTGGGCAATACATATCCGAGAAAGTCGGCCTCTCAAATCGCGCACCTGGCTTTACAATGCATTGAGCAAGAACCGAAGAGCAGGCCTTCGATGAGAGAGGTTTTAGATTCGCTCGAACAGATTGCAGGCACCAACGACAGGCCAACCGAGCTCAAAACCGGGCCACGCTCTACTAATCCAATGCCTCATCGCCCGAGCCATCAGCCTCGGGTCCATCGAACCCGGCTTCACCAACAAGGCGGTTGATCTCCCCGGCCGCCGCACGAGAATTCACATTGTCAATATAATTTCGTCCAAACCCGATCTACTCGTGTAGTTATTTGCTAATTTAATTTCTTCTTTTGTGTGATATTCATCAATAATTTGCACGTTATTATGTCATACTCGGATTGAAACGATGGCGTTCTGACATGTTTTTTTTTTCTATAGAGTCTTGTGAGATAAATTTCCGGGTAATTATAGATATTTTTAAATTTTATCCCGAAGAAGACGAGATCTCGAGAAATATGCACGGTAAGAAAATAAAAATAATTATATATAAACTTAGTAATTAAATTATTTAACTCTTCATTTATATTGCGTAAGCCTAGGAAGATTGATGGTAAAAATGTAATTTGGTTGAAGATAAAGGGTGAATATACGGCGTTCATCTTACCTTTAACGGAATCAGTTAGCCCGCATTTTAGTGAGATACAGTGGGGGAGGGGGAGGTGGAGGTGGAGGGAGACGAGGCGCACTCTGTTCATCTCTTCTATATCTCTCAATCGCCATGAAAATCTTCGAAGAAACTTACCGGTTAGTAGTTTTGTGATATTTGTCTGCATCTTGTTGGTACGGTTTCAATGTCTCCGCCATCTATTTTTCCTTTTTTTTTTCTTGTGTGGTGATTTCATGAAAACCGTGTAGCTTATCCTTTAGCGATTGTGATAGCTGTGTAAGAACTGATTGTGATTTTCTGTTTTGGTTTTACTATTTTTTATTTCGTTCTATTTCTAAAAAAGTTTTTCCGTTAATTTGACTGTCTTCTTAATATGTTTATCTCGATCGAAGTCTGTACTCGATGTAGTTTTCTACTGTTGATACAGATTTTATGCCGCGTTGATTTCTGTGGAGCAGGCACATAAGATTTGCCGATGGTGTATGAGTATTTTAGACCAATCATATTTATGTTCCTTTGTTTACCTGTTTGATTTGAGCGTATTTTACTGCATTCATGAACTAATATTGTTTATATTTTTATAATAGCTGACAATTCTTATGCTATAGATGAAGAAAATGGCCGCCTGACTGCGATCAGTGTGTAGATGGAAATGTAACGTTTTCTTCATTTTTTTTTTCAATTAAAATATCTGTACATTTTGATTCTACACGGCGTTTCACATGCTTAATCGACTCGATGATTTTATTTTGATAATGAATGATTCTACATTCAAGCGAGACCAGCGTAGATCCACAAGAGAAGATATGGGCATATTTAACTCAGCATGCAGCCAGAACAGTTCCAAAAGCTCTGGATTGCCTTCTTTACTGCTTTGTATGACTGTTACATTCAGGAGGAATACCATTAAAGAAGAAAATAACTCGAAGATCATTCTCTCATCAGTTTGCAAATTTCTCTGAAGCTGTCTCGGCCACATCTGTGGTAGTCAATTCTAGAATGCTACAACAGGCAAAAGAACAGGAGAAACATGTTTTCCATATAGTTACAGATGAACTGAAATTTGTCGAATTAAGAAGTTTTTGGTTAATTCTCCTAGAAAGGCCCATCCAAGTAAAAGTTGATGATAGGCTGAATTCATCTTGCTGATCCGTTCCACGACTACGTGAATCTGCAAGACTGAGAACTTTTACTTCAAGGCAGGTCATTCTTAGTCACTCTCTGTTTGAGCGGTACATCTGATGCATAGAAATCCAAAATATTTGTCCATGCTGAGCTGAATCATTGAGGGTTTCACTTGCCTGAAGTCTATGTGAAATTGAGCAAGATCTTATTTTTGGATGGCGATGTTACAGGTTTGGGAAGTATTTGAAGCCTATTTGGTCCATTGATTCATTACAAGGTATGGTGCATGGTGCAACTGAGACCTATAAATTTGACAAGTTCATCTCAACTTCTGAAATCCAACAATTTCAAAAAAAATTGAATTGCAGTATGGGAAAAAACTGGAACTGGAATAGACCATCACTGGCAAAAAATGGTAAACATCTCTTCATCCCTATAGCATCTCCACCTCCATTTTACAGATACCCTTGCTTTATTGACAAAGAAAGGCCAATTACAGATGGTTCGAGATTAGAATCATTTATTGGGATCATTGCAAAAGAAGCACACTGTCAACCACCTGTCTTGGATTGGATATGGGAACAGACGAAGGAAAACAAAAAAATTAAATAGAAAACAAGTGTATGTACACAATCTTGTAGCACTAAGGAGAGAGATTTCAACGCAGTAATCCAGACAGACAGCTCTACCAAGGTGCGTAATTGTATTATTATTCAAACGCCCAAAATGGGTGGGTTCAAATTCATTACTTTAACATCATCCCAATAGCATCTCAAAAAGTTATCCAAATCACAAAAATCTCACGTACCTCTACGGCACTGGATTCCCCAAAAGCCGCTCTACTGCCGCATGCACGTTCCCTGCAGTGGCACGGAGTGCCCTTATGTTCTCTTGTGTGTCAAAAAATCCCATTTCTTGAAGCTGCGAAAGCTGAGTTGCAAATAGTTCTTCTGGGGGAACTGGCAGTAGCAAATTACACAAGTCCCCAGTCAGAGGGTAGAGGCCTTAAGACAATAATCAAACTTTGCGATAAATATGAATGCAGGGGATAGAGAAGCAATTCTAACCATTCGGATTGCTAACGACAGCTGTTCCACCAGCTCCAAGACCACCGAACATGTTCATCAACAACTCTAATCCACCATTATTGGGAGCTCCTATTTATTAGTTGAAAAATCTCAGGTTTTAAAATTTTGAAACTTGGTTCGTAATAAATTAAAATACTTTGATCTTTTTGTCGATATTACCAGCAGTTCTCGCCGTTTGAGAGGGATCTCTGCGAAGCCACAAGATATAAACATGTATTAAGATGGATTTTGCACAATTTATGTGGCTTTAAGTGAAATGAAGATTCTTTGGAACGCTAATAACTCAGAGCATCGATCCAAGGTTCCAAACCGACCAAGTTAAAATCACGGTTTCATCCAATTAAAATACAAGTTTAACTCACTGATTTGATTGTTGTTGACCAAGTTGAGATAGAAGTGATTGCTGCAGTGATAACATTTGCTGCCACCGAAAAAAAACAAGATCAAGAACTTTGAGACAAACATCTAACTATGTTACACTGAAAAAGAATACAAAATCCTTTAAATCGACCACCGAAGGAATAAGTACCTGCATTGTCTCGGGATTTGTTAACTGGCGGAGAAGCTCGGGATTTTGCATCATTTCTCTTAATTGAGGATTCGTGTCGACCATGCCCTGCAACTGGGGGTTGAGACCGAGAATCTGATTGAAAATCACATTAATTTAAATAAAAATGGATGAAATTATTCCAAAACACAATTCTCGCAGGAATGGTACCTGATTCATATATTGAGGATTAGAGAGCAGGCTTTGCATCATCTGAGATATTGCGGGGTTTTGCAAAAACTGATTCAACATAGCAGAATCAGGCCCACCACTCATCATTTGCTCCATATCAGGAAGGCCTAGCCCTCCCAAATCACCAATTCTAGGAGTTCTAGATTCCCCAGCAGGATTGGTCCTTGTAGTGGTTGCTTGATTTCCCCCTGTCAATTCGATCATATCATGAAAATGGTCGAAGTGGACAAAGGATACTACATTACTTGTAACAGATACAATAGTGAATTTTATGGATTTTTCTTAAACTGTGATAGAATCACAAAGCATTTTGAATTATGAAACATCTGAAGTTGTTCTAAATCTTTCTCTCGTTTCCAGTATTACTACATTACTTGTAACAGATACAATTGTGTTTTTTCTTAAATTGTAATAAAATCACAAGGCATTTTAAATTACGAAACACACAAGACATTTTAAATTACGAAACCTTTGAAGTTGTTCTAAATCTTTCTCTCATTTCCAGTATCAGCACCTTAATATCATATTCTTTAGACAGTTAGTCGTAAACAAATAGGCAATTTAAAGTAGATAGCCCGTAGCAAATAAACGAGAGAAAGACTATGAAATAAATGATTTACCAGCTGCGCCACCCCATGGATTAGGAAGTGGATTTGTATTTGGAGCAATTGTGCTCGTATTTGTTTCAGTTCCAGTGGCTGAAGTATTATTAACCCCAGACCTAGCCTGGGCCCCGCCAGAGTTTCCTAACAGAGCCGTAAAGGGGTTCGAACTCAAATCATTTCCAGTATTCCCACCCATTGTGGTAGCATTCATAAATGGCTCTTGGACATTTTCATACATACGCCTAAGCATGTTAAATCCTTCGGGACTAGATTCAATATTACTCATAGCCCTGTCAGTGTTCCTCATCATCTCACGCATTAGTTCTGGGTTCCTCGCAGCGTCTAAAGTCTGCCTGAGAATTCCAGGATCATTAAGAACATGAGCAAGTTCTGGATTTCTGTCAATAATTTCCCGCATTTGAGGATTGCTCATAATCAAAGTTCGCATCAAATCAGGATTGTTCATTAGGTTTTGAATTGCAGGCGTGTTCATTATTTCACTCATCATGTTTGGGTTTTGAGTCAGTTGTTGTTGCACTTGCTCGAATTCTGGAAGACCAGCTCCAAACAAGCCAGATGCTCCACCCCCACCTCCACCTAGTGGGTTGAAACCCAGTCCAGGAAATAAAGGTGTTGCATTTCCTAAAGCTCTACTATCAGTGGAACCAACACCCCTTGTGACACCTGGAGTACTATTAGCAGGTCCAGTATTAGTAGCAGCAGAACCAGTTGTAGTTGGCGCTGATGGAGCATGGGAAAAACCTCGAACCATGTGAACTGTATGATCTACCTGCATGCCTTCAAGAAAAGAAATAAAACCAAATGATGATGATGAAATCTAAAAACTTTATATGTACGAGTTAACTATCAACAGAGAAAAAAAGACAAAAATAAACACATGCACGAAGAAAGAGATCATGATGCATAAGAACAAAAAAGTTCAAGTTCATTTGCAAATGCTGTTCATGTGATTAATTTACCACTTGTTTTTGTGAGTAAATCAGGATGTTAAAACGTCAAACATTTAAATATTTTCCGCTTATAACAACATACAAAATCGTGACACATTTGTTTATCCATTTGAAAAATCCAATCTAGAAAATCCCAGCACGAAACAACAAAAAATCAAAACCAAAATTTAAAAAACACTTGTTGCTACATCTTCTGAAATTTAGCACAACACATAATCGGTGCAGGAAAAGGAAAACAAACAAACAATAAATGCAGCCAGGGTGCCGCACATTGGAATAAAAGAGCGAGATCACAACCCTCGCACTAAAAACAAGATTTTAGTACAAAGAAAACGCGGCCATGAACAGAGAGCATACCATAACTACCTAAGCTCTGGTCATCCTTCAGAATGCGGCCTTTATAGATTAAGCGCTGCTGATCAGCAGGAACGTCACAACTCTGAGCTAAAATTACTTTAAAGGCTCCAACCGTTGACTCTAGGCTCGTCCTCACCGTAAATTTCGTGCCGTTCGAGCAGCGAATATTAACCACGACCTCTTCTTCACCGTCGCCACCAATTCTAGGCTCACCGGAATCACCACCGCCGCTCATATCCTCTACAACATTTCAGATCTATCAAAGCCACAAACGAAGAAAACCCTAACACCAAATTATACGAAAAAAAAAATCGAAAACCTCGGAACCAAAAGTTTTTGCCGATACTGGAATACAACAAAAAAAGAGGAATCTGAGATAGGAAAAAGAAAATTCAATTTAAAAATTGAACAACAAATGAAGTAAGGCAATGAATCGAACTGCACCTACGTTTCGATACGAAGCTTTGCAAGAGAGAGGAAATTGAGGGGGTCCAGATTCGCTACGGTTTGGTGCGCATATTCTGCTCCAGCTCCGACCCTGTTTCGAGTCATTTTGTCCCGTAAGCTCATTTTCCAATCATATCTTGCCACGTAAGCTTCAAAGAACTAATGGCCCAGGCCCATGTCTTTGTACACGAGCTTCAGTAATCGTACCTTACCAACTCTATCATTTCTGAACTGACTGATCTATACACGTGCGAGCTAGTAATCGTACCATTTGTTTCCATGTTAAAGTACCTAACCAAATTATTAAGTGTCAACGTACGGTTTTATCGCGAAATAAAATCATAATTAGAACTTATGGTTCCGAATTTTTAGAATCGCCAACGGAAATAACGGTTCTGATTTCCTTCCTATTTTAACTTGATTTTATTTTATATTTAAAAAAATTAAAATATAACAATAAAATATATTTTTATTATATCTGAGTCGGATTTTAAGTAATTTGACGAGTTTATAACTAATTTTAAGATTTATATGAGATTTTATTAGAGTTTGGGTAAAATTTTATTCAATTTTAGAACTTTTTTGACCTACTATCCCGGTTCCAGTTTCATGATTTTTTATTCTTAAAGACCGACAATGACCCATAAATCACAATTTTTTAAAAATTATAATCAATTCCACATTAAAATCAATAGCTCTATTCGATTTACGGTTGTGGTCCAGTTTTGCCCACCCTTAAAAATTATAACCAGCCTATTGCAAGGGGTGTGCAAAACCGGTCAGGACCGCGAGATTATATTGGACCAGCCAATTTGATGTGGTACTGGCCGGTTATGCTGTGTTAAAAATTGGCCTTGGTTTCTGTAAGGACCCAGAAATTTTAAATCTCGAATATCAAGTAAAATTTTTCGCAAAGTTTGACTAGTCAATTGTCGTATACAAGAGGTAAATTTGTTGTATATGCCACGTGTAACGACTTGGTCAAATTAATTAAAATTGAGATATCTCGGGACGAAATCGAGCTACGATTTTGAGTGTTACATAAAAGATGATTTTACGAAATCAGTGGAAACATAATCGTGTTGAAATTTTAAGTGAAACGACGAGAAATCGAACGAAAATTGAAAGCGTTACACGAAATAAATATTACGTTTTCATAATATTATATAATATAATATAATATAATATTATTAATCAATTATAATATTTATTTTTTTTATATTAAATTAAAAGGAACTTCTTCAGCATACCCCGACGCCGGAAGCCGAGAGAGAGAGATCGCCGGTAATCGACCTCCGTTCGACAAGATCAAGGTGTCAAAACGTCCGCAACAACGAGAGGAGTAATCCTTTAAAGCGGGTTCGAAGGTAAGCCCGTATTTTGGGAGAAATCAGAGAAAAACCGCAAGTTTGGGGTTTTGATTTCGGTTTTTCAAATCTTAGTTTTTCTCTAGATTTTTGGTGTGGTTGTGTTCGTCTCGTCGAGATGAACATTTTGGTATAAAAATCGGCCGGAACGGAGTCCGGAATCGGCGCCGGTGACGGATCATTGCCGGCGTGAACTTGTCAACGAGTGAACTAACCTGAGTCACTCGTTGACAAGTTCACGCTGATCCACTTTTGTTCTGTCGATATCAATATTTCATTCTTTGCTGCCTTAATCATGACGGCATGTTCGCTCTCACCGTGTGGTAGGTCGGGTCTGTAAGTAAATTTCTCAGGCTTCTTACGTCTTTTAATTATTTTCCTGTGTCATCTGCAAGATTTTTTATACTTCTCAGAATGAGTTAGATTCTTACTTTTGCAGCTTCTCTAGTGTAGCAGCTATGAAGAGCACATGATTTTGTTTTACTGCCTCTGGGAATCTTGTTTCAAATAGGTACTTTACTCTTGCTACTACTTTCTATCAAACAGTATATACATCTCATATTTAAAACATTTTCAGTTGTCTAACGGAACATTAATTTAAGGCATACTGTTTTTTCTTGGAACAGGTAATATCCAAAGTGAAAATTCAATGACTCTAAAAGCAACCCTGCATGTAGATTAAGTAAAGGCTTCATCTCAGGGTCGTAGATAATATGTGCTCAAAAGCTAGTCTTTATCCCTCCTTGCTAGAGGGAAATGTTGCAAGGATTAGTCAGATGACATTTGTGGGAGCTTCTTATTTGAACAAAAGTAGAAAGCTTCCTAAGAACCTTCGCTATCCACGCCGTACGAAACTGCCTCCAGAATTTGGGGTCAATCAGTTTTTAAGAAAGAAGGATAGATCCCAACTGTCCTTCACTGATTTGCTAAGCAAGGATCCTATCGATTTACCAAAAGAAATAGATGGTATTAATGATGATGCCAACTATAACAATGACAATATCGATGACAATATTGACGAAAGTACCAATGATGATGGCTGTGATGGGATTATCTGGGATTCGGATGAGATTCAAGCGATTTCATCGCTCTTCCAGGGAAGAATTCCTCAAAAACCTGGGAATCTGTATAGAGAAAGACCCCTTCCTCTCCCTCTTCCTCATAAACTTCGACCTTCAAAGTTTCCTACCCAGAAAAGAAATATCAGAATTCATTCTCGAACCTTGCTATCCAGCCAAATTTACAAAAACCCGAAAGTTCTTCTTGGCCTTGCCAAGGAGATTAGCCTCCTTCCTCCAGACGAAGACGCATCCAAAGTTCTCAACAAGTGTGCTCGGTTTCTTCGAAAAGGGTCTCTGTCATTGACCATAAGGGAACTTGGTCATATGGATCTTCCCCATAGAGCTCTGCAGACATTCTGTTGGGCCCAGCAACAACCTCATCTCTTCCCAGACGATCGAATCTTGGCTTCAACCGTCGAAATCCTCGCAAGGAAACACGAGCTGAAATTGCCTGTCGATTTGGAAAAATTCACTTGTGCAATGAGCCGTAGTGTTCTTGAGGCGATGATCAGCGGGTGCATCAAAGGAGGAAGCTTGAGCCTTGCTTGGAAGCTTCTTATGATCGCCAAAGATGGTAAGAGAATGTTAGACTGTAAAATTTATGCATCGTTGATACTCGAGCTCGGCAAGAACCCAGATAAGCATACTCTCTTAGAGGACTTGCTAGAGGAGCTAGGACAAAGAGAAAACTTGAATCTAAGCCAGCAAAATTGTACCTCCATGATGAAAGTCTGCATTAGGCTCGGAAAATTCGAAACTGCTGAGAATCTTTATAATTGGTACAAAGAATCTGGGAGGGAAATAAGCGTAGTTATGTATATCACTCTAATCCACAGTCGATATACGGAGAAGAAATTTAGAGAGGCATTGGCTGTGGTGTGGGAAATGGAGGGGTCGAATTGTCTCCTCGATTTACCTGCATATCGTGTGGTAATTAAGCTTTTCGTTGCCTTGGAGGACGTCTCGAGAGCTGCGAGATATTTTGCGAAGCTTAAGGAGGCAGGTTTCAGTCCGACATTCGATATATATCGAGATTTGATAACGATTTATTCAGTCTCGGGAAGGATTGCAAAGTGCCGGGAGATATGCAGGGAGGCAGAGATGGCCGGGTTCAAATTGAATAGGCATTTGAAGTCTCTATTAGAACAGACTTACCCTGATCTGAGTAAAGGTTGACATTCCTTGTTTGTATATTTGGTAACGGTTACAGACTTACCCGGTCGAGTTCATACCTAGTCGACACCGAGCTGTATAGACCCCGACACCGAGCTGTAAAGGATTTGCAGTTCGGTTTTTGAGTTGATCGAAATCCAAAAACCGAACTTTGAAAATGCACCGACCGTTCAAAAAAGATCCTTAAAACCGACCCAACTCGAAAAACTGAAGCGGTGGGATTGAATTTGCTAGCCCTACTTGGTGGCAGGGTGTGGCCATTGCCCTCATTCGTGGCCTTGCATTGTTCAAAAGCTCCATAGCTCTAGGGCTCCAGTTGAAGTTGAAGGCAAGCGTTCAAGATTTCATCATTTGTATGGAGGTAGTTATATTCTCTTCCGTCGTATCTGAATTCATAAGTTCATAGTCCATAGTTTGACAAGGTTTATGAATTCATCCAGCTAGATCCACATCGCTTCCATCGCACACTTGTACGTATTTCTGGCAAAGCCTTATCAATTTATATATAATTTTATTAGAATTTGGGTCGTGTTTTATCTGATTTTAAAACTTGTTTGATTCACATTTCAGTTTCACAGTTTTTTACTTTTTAAAATAGACACGGCTTATAAATTACGGTTTTTTAAAAATTTAAACTAAGACAAGATTAAGACCAGCAATTTTAGTTTGATTTATAATTCCGATTCAGTTTTAGTCACCCCTATTATGAAATAATGAAGGACCCATTTCGGAAGCCTTGTACCCAAAAAGAAGAAATCCGTCGCCCCCAGGGCCCCCACACATCAGCCCGACAGTATGTGAGGGGAGTAAATCACGGTGACTCAGCGGCCCAGAGATATGAGACATTTACCTGATATCCCAAGGAGCTACTCCAACATTGAGAGTAACAACTCTCACACTAGGACAACGCAGACGTCGAACTTAGGCTCTTGTACTTAATCTACCATCTCTAAGCTAACTGAGCTATGCACATGCAGGCACGCCATTTTAGAAGCCTCTTCGCCAGTTGGTAGCTTGAGACTGGAGAGTGGAGCCGGTGATAGCTACTCACTATATATCCTTAACATATTATATTCCTACGCGTGTGATGGACAGAGTTAGAAAGTCTTAATTGCGAACGTGGCGACATATAAGTGGGCATTTAAAAATAAGAGAAGAAACTGTTCGCACAGGATCGAAGTATTTGTCTCTGGGTCCGGACGGGTCGGGTCAGGATTTAAGAAAAAATTAACCCAATTCGCTAAGTTGAATTTATAAATTAAAAAATAATCAAATTCTACACAAATATCCGGTCAGGGTCGGTTTGGGTCGATCCCCGATCCAATTGCCACCGCTGTCTACACCTTCGCAGTTCGATTCGACGGGAGTCCCCCAATTCGCAGAGCTCGAAGAAATTCGCTCTACAGCTCTTTGTCAGTTTTGAGCATCACGGAGAATTTCAGCCATGGCTCTTAATCTCCGCCAGAAGCAAACAGGTAGAACTCTATCTCTCTGTGTTAATCTGTTGTGTTGATCAGATCTCGGCCTCCGACCTCATCGAAGAAAGCCAAGAAAGATTTACTTAGTTTGGCGTTGTACGATTTGAAGTGTTTATATTCTTCTGGTTAATTTTCTCTTTGATCTTCTTGTGTGCAGAATGTATAGCTCGGATGCTGAATCTAAATCAACCTGTTAACACATTGGCTACGAGCACTGCAAATGAAGAAGTTTACAAGATTTTGATCTATGATAGGTTTTGCCAGAGCATCCTCTCTCCGTTGATTCATGTGAAGGATCTCCGCAAACACGGGGTTACTCTATACTTTCTAATTGACAAGGATCGAAAACCTGTTCATGATGTTCCGGCTGTGTATTTTGTTCAACCTAATAAACTAAATATTGATCGGATCGTTGCTGATGCCTCTCGTTCACTCTACGATAGTTTCCATCTCAATTTTTCATCCTCTGTTCCCCGCCCTCTTCTTGAGGATCTTGCATCAGGAACATTGAATTCCGATTCTATTCATCGGATTGTGAAGGTGCATGATCAATATTTGGAGTTTGTGACATTGGAAGACAATTTTTTCTCATTGGCGCAGAAGTCTAGCTATGTCCAGCTAAATGATCCCTCAGCCGGCGACCATGAGATCGAGGAGATCGTGGAGAAGATTGCAAGTGGCCTATTCAGTGTTTTGGCGACGCTAACTGTGGTGCCAATAATCCGGTGTGCTCGTGGTGGTCCATCTGAAATGGTTGCGTCATTATTGGATCAGAAGTTGCGAGATCACTTGCTTTCGAAGAACAATCTATTTACGGAGAGTGGTGGCTTTGTAAGCCCTTTCCAGCGTCCAATTTTGTGTATATTTGATCGTAATTTTGAGTTATCTGTTGGAATCCAACATGATTTTAGGTATCGCCCTTTAGTGCATGATGTTCTGGGATTAAAACTGAATAGGTTGAGTGTGCCAGGTGAAAAGGGAGGGATGAGGTCATATGAGTTGGATAGTGCAGATCCATTTTGGGTGGCAAATGAGAAGTTAGAATTCCCTGAAGTTGCTGTGGAGATTGAGACTCAACTGAACAAGTATAAAAAGGATGTCGATGAAGTAAACAGGAGGACTGGTGGGACAGACGGAACCGAGTTTGACGGAACAGATTTGATTGGAAACACAAAGCATTTAATGAATGCGGTAAACTCTTTGCCCGAGTTAACTGAGAGAAAGCAAGTGATAGATAAACACACAAATATTGCAACTGTATTGTTAGGGGAGATCAAGGAAAGGTCTCTTGATTCTTATGCAAAAAAAGAGAATGACATGTTGGTTAGAGGAAGCATTGATCGAACTGAACTCTTGGGTGTTCTTCGGGGTAAAGGATCCAAAATGGATAAGCTTCGGTTTGCTATCATATACCTAATATCAACAGAAAGTATTAACCAGGCAGAAGTGGAATCCGTTGAAGCAGCTCTTAGGGAGTCGGAGGTGGATACCATTGCATTTCAATATGTCAAGAAGATTAAGTCATTAAATGTTTCTTTGGCATCAGCAAATTCTGCCAGCAAAAGCAACATTGTTGATTGGGCTGAAAAGCTCTATGGACAATCTATCAGTGCCGTCACTGCAGGTGTGAAAAATTTATTATCAAGTGACAGGCAACTAGCGTTGACAAGGACTGTCGAGGCCTTAATGGAGGGGAAACCGAATCCCGAAATTGATTCTTACCTTGTGTTTGATCCCCGTGCTCCCAAGTCAAGCTCAGGAATGGGTGGCAGCCGTATGAAAGGACCCTTCAAAGAAGCTATTGTATTCATGATTGGTGGTGGAAATTATATAGAGTTGAGGAGCTTGCAGGAGTTTTCTCAGTGTCAGCAGCCTGTAAAACATGTCATTTATGGTACAACAGAAATTCTCACTGGTGGGGAATTTGTGGAACAGCTTGCGCTTTTGGGGCAGAAGATGGGATTAGGAGCTCCTGCTTCTTCAAGTAATTAATGCACGAACAGTTCTGTATGTTCTTTTTTTAAATCCCTTTTTGGTAGTCTATTTGACGAAGACAATTGGTGAAAATTTGATATTTATATACGTCTATCTGATCAATATTTTGAGAGAAGAACCAGAGGCATGGCTGATTCTTCATTTTTTTTCCTTAAATTTTCCTGGAACTGCATGATTATGAAATGTGGAATTCATCTGGAAGGCGTTTATGGGTAATAGCAGGTTCAATTGGGGCAAGCATTTGAGTTATTCAGATAAGCTTTTGGGTGAGAACTCATTGTTTCTACTGTTTTGTTTGATTTAGTAGCATTTTCGGACATTCGTTGGCTTTTATTCGTAATCCTAATTAAAACTTTTGATTTCTTTTTCAGCACTTCGAGTTGTTCGGATATCAGGAGTTTCATTTTCCGGTAATTTTTACTCCTCGAAATGCAGTAAAATTCTAAGCTCGTGATCTTCTCTCATGGACACCAAGGTCTGTCAAGTGTCAAGGGCGTGACTTTGCAGAGGTATCCTAAGTTTATGTCCTTAAATACCATGTTTTAATAAATCATTGAAGAATTGGACTAAAACCAATCTTTAGCAATTAACCGAAGTGATTGATTTTCGGTTCTCAAGACATAATCTAAAATCGACTTGAAACCAAACTCTAATTTGTGAAATTGAACTCTAAGTTTTGAGTCAGTTTTTTATTTTTTTTAAATCATTTTAAATTACGTTATTTTTAATTAAATAATCAAGTTACCATGAGAACCTGAAAACTAACCATCAATTTGAAGAACCTCTTGAATTTCTATCCCTGGGTGATGGAAGGTTTTGATGGATAAGAACGCAAGATATGGAAGAACGCAAGACAAACAAAAAACCAAACCAACCCTCAAACCAAAAATGGACGTAGTTTATTCTCTCATCTAAGTCGTTCTCGGAACTATGGGTGAGATATGTGGGTTCGGGCTAGAAACTAGATCCGATCTGATGAGTCGGGGTAGTGAAATTTTGGCTCCGAAGTTAACCCATTGGGTTGTGAGAACCAATTCTAACCCGTGTCCAATATTTAGGTTGAGTTATAGTTGATTTCGGGTTGAGTTGGGCTCGGGTTGGACTTGAAAAATAATATTTGATTAAAAAAGTATTTATTAGTACAACATTAAATATGCATAAAAAATAATAAAATAATCCAAATAGCAAAAGCCCAAAGATTTAATCTAAATACGAAAATAATAAAAATATTAGTAGATTTTAAGACTAGAATTTACTTATTTAGTCATTACTAATTATCATATTAAAATTTAGATTGGGTCGGATTATGGCATTTCAAACCCGAAATCCAAACAAACTCATAAAAAGTATGTGAGTTGAGTTTGTGGGTTGTGTTATGCTCTTTCAAAGCTGATCCAATCGAATCCAAAATATTAAGTTGATTCAGGTTCACTGGTCAACCCACCCCGGTTGCTACCCTTATTACAAGCATAAACAAAATGATAAAAACTCCTATCGGACAAAGAAAAAGAGCTCTTGTCCAAAATATATGAAGTATTTTTCGTCTTCGAAACACGGATTCAATAAGCCGACGTCGTTGTAGAATCTCGATTTACCTTTACGCTTTAAGAAGTAAAACCAGCGTATAAATGCAGCACAAAACGATGGTCTGACCGAGCCAATCCACCCTCAATGCTGGCACACCGCTTCCAGGAGGAGTGGCAACTGCTCATAAACAACAAACGATAAATCACTATGGAAATCGATCGAAATTTCAAGCTCCATAACAAAAGAAAACTACTCTCTTTCAAAAACAAGATTAAAATCATGGTTTTACGGGTTCTCGGATGCCTTAAATTAATCACCAGCCTCGATCTACTCCGGCGATTAAATTTCTTACCCGGGCAAAGGGGTACAGAGGCGACGGTGGTGAACACTTGCAGAGGAGAATAACCCGCATAAGCACAAAGGAGCGGACTACAAGAATTATCATACAATTGAGAGCCCATCCCTCCCACCCCGGTCGAGCCCGAACCCACTAATGTGCAATCCGGGGCCGAGCACCTCGAAATATTGGTAGCATTGGCGGTCAATCCGCAGTTGAGTCTGCATCCCAAAAGTAGTCAATAAGCTATCTTATAAGTGAAGAAAAAAGTAGTTAGCAAATGGCTTACGTCCACCCGAAGGTCGAGTTGCATGAGCACGTGACGCAGTCGCCGGCCGTGTCAACCCATGTGCCGTTGGAGACGAGTAGAGGGTAATCCGGCGAGGTGCTTGGCACCGATGAGTTACATGCTGCAAAGTATAGAAAGGTTACTCTCATGCTTATCACACATTCTTATTGTCAAGTGATTTACGTGTAGGGGTGGGCAGAACCATACTAGAATTGTGATCTGAACTAGAATTGTCAGTTTTGATTGATTATCAGACTCATTCAAAAGTGACTTGGCCCGGACCCTGCTCACCCGAAACTACGGGTGGCCAAAACCATGGTAGATAACAATTGGCTCAAACTTGAAAGCGGCTCAAAATACAAAAATGGGATCTAATTTCCACGGGTCTAGTTTAAAAAAAAAACTTTGATAGCATGACTTCACGAGCCAAATTTGAACCAAGGAATCGGACCGAACATATTATTCTAATAATTACTAAGAAAAATAAAACCTAATAATATTAAATTAATTAGAGTAAATATTAAATACAATCCACTAGCTGAGTGCTGTCCTTTTCAAAATTCCACCACAAAATACGAGTATTAAAAAAGAAAAATTGAATAAATAATTAGAGTAAAAATTAAATTAGGCACGAAGAATGGTCGGCTATGTTACCTCGAAGAGGAAGGTCAAGAACTTGACCCGCCTGAAGATCACTGGCGTTGGCAATTCCGTTCAGCTCCATCACTGTCTTCTCCGATAACTCGTAAGCTCCGGCGATCGCCTCCAGCGAGCTCCCACTAGCCACCACGTGGCCGTAGTGGACAACTCTGAGCCCCTCCACGTCGTCGCAGCTACAAGGCAACGGAATCCAAAGCTCCTGCCCCACCAGGATTTTGTTGGGGTCGGAAATATTATTCACGGCTTGGATTTGCTGGTACGTCACCAACCGAGAGAAAACATCGACGGCGATGTGGTCCAGACCGTCGCCCGGCTGGACCGTGTAAATTGGTGTCCGTTCCGAGATCCCGGTGCCGTTGGTGCAGGCGCAGGGGAAGGGGATGATGATCTTCTGCGATGCAGAAAAAGAGAAATTGGATGCGGTGGTTTCCGGGAGATTGTTGGCGCCGAGGAGCATTCGGAGGTTTTGGATCTGGAATAGGGTTTGGACGGAGGAGAGCGTGGTGGCGTTTGGAGTCACGTAGTCAATCAGAGCACGGCAGGTGGATTTGGAGCTGCACCGGAACGACGGCGGCGTCTGGGCGGTGCAAGTTGCGGCGATGGCGGAGATGATGAATAGAAGGAGAAGCGAAGAAGGAGAAGCCATTAGCGTCTGTGCTCTTCAGCTTCTTGGAAATTAGTTGTGCAAGGAAGAATGGAGGTCGAAGAAAGACAACTATTAAAGGCGTGAGAAATGAATAATCCCAAACTTAACTTAATCCTGCCATTGACTCTCTGTGTCTGAATGCAGAGCTTCTCTCTCCTCCCTCTTCCTCTCTCTTCCTCTCTCTTTCTCTCTCTTCCTTTGATTTCAGGTTCTGGGTATTGGGTAAAACAGAGAAAGGTGGCTACTTTGGGAGATTTATCTGAAGAACAACTGCAAGTAACCGGTTAATGACAGGAAGGGAACCGGAAATTAGGCAAAAAGATATAATATTTTCATCGTGGAAATTAAGAAAAGGGAAGATGTTTGGCCAGCCGAGTCGTTGTTTGACTTTGAAGTCAACGCGTGTTCTTTGTTTATCCCAACGATTCAATCTGATCTGGCGAACCATCTTTCAAATAACAGGATCAAAAGTGGGGATTATAAAATTGACCAACCAAATCCTCAGTAGATGCCAATGCGTGTGCTGAGCGCGACATGGCTATGGAAAAATGATCATGATCGTAGGAGTAGAAGAAGTCCATATGTGATTTCTTTTTCTCGTATTAAAAAGACAAAATCTCTTAGCATCAGTTCTCCCATATTCCGACCCGACAGTTTGTGAAAGAATTAAATCACAGTGACTCAACAGCTCAGAGATAAAAAACTTTTACCTGATATCCCAATGAGCTACCCCAACATTTGAGGTAACAACTCTTACACTATGACAACACAGACGTCGAACCTAGGCTCTTGTACTCAATCTATTATTTCTTAGCCAACTGAGCTATGTCGGTGACTTAGGCTGCTCTAGTTTTTTCGTGATTTTACAATTTCAACTTTACAATTTCAACTGAGTTGTTAACGCGATCCAGCTGACCCTGCTTGCGAGCATACTCCAAGACCTCAACTTTGAAAGCTTTTTCACTGTTGATTCAATAGATTAACTTAAGGATGTTAAATAAACTATAACAGTTTGATTCTTCTTTTCGAAGAACGTTATTCTCTCGTCAATGGACTCTTCTTTAAAAGGAGTTCCCCCTTCATCAATTTACCTTCTTCATTCTCTTAATTTTTTTATAATTCTCTTGAATAACTTTGCAATAGTATTACTATGCGCACAGTTGTACGCTTTGAATAAATAAAAACTCAAGTAAAAATATATTAGAGGGTGAATTTGAATTTTAATAACATTTTTGTGTTTTTTTCTTTGTGAGAAATTATTACGTAAACCTAGTCATTTCAGTCAGCGACTCCTTATTCGTTGTAAGAAGATATTCTGCCGCTGTTAGACAAAAATAGCCGATGAGATTTGCCGGCTAATAAACATATTTTAATGGTATTTGAATCCGAAACATTTTGGATCGAATTAACTTCTTTGGATCGAATTGCAAATGTTTAAACAAGCATGAAACAAATATTAAATACCATTAAAATATTAACTACCATTACTATAGCGTATTTCTAATAAAAATATATAAAAATTATTAAACACTCAATAAACCGCACATTAATGCGTATTTCACAAAATAAAATTCTCGCTTACTTGAAGTATTTACAATATAGTAAAATAATATTTCGTAAATTTTCAATTATGGATAGACTTTTTAAAATTTTTCGTCGGCAGAAAATAGAAAATTCATTAAAAATCTTTTGTAAATAAACAATTTTACAAATATAAGGATAAAATATCAAGATGTTACCCTACTACACTGCAAAATGATTTGAGAAAAAAAGTCTTGCTCAATCATATCTAAGTCATCTTGATCAGTATCGAAAAGAAAATTGAGCACTATAATAAATAGATGTGACAATCAGATTAGATCGACTATCTAAATCAATTCAAATTGACTAATCAGATCGAATCATGATTAGTCCGTTTGAGTTGATTTATGTAGTCGAAACATATATTTTCTTAATTTGCTTAGATTTTACATTTTACACGTATTTTCCAATACAAGTAGGCCGTGATAGGATCACTTCCCACCCCAAAACGCAGTTCAATCATTTTCCAATACAGTTGGCTCAGAGATGATAGATTTGATATAAAGAGCATAGGTTCGACGCATGTGGTGTCCTAGTGTGGGAGTTGTTACCCCCAATATTGGGGTAGCTCCTTGGGACATCAGGTTAAAGTCTGTCATCTTTGGGCCGCTGAGTCACCGTGATTAACCCTCTCACATGCTGTCGGGCCGAGTGTGGTGACCCTGAGGGCGAGAGATTTCGACTTTTGGTATATAAAGAACAAGAAACATGAACAAAAACGAGCGAACACCACTCAAATCAAAGTGGAGGTATTTTATTCTCCCATCTATATATTTTTCTGAAAAATAAAAATAAAAACTCCAATTCGAAAAAGAAAAAGAGCTCTTCATAATTTATCCAAAATATGCGTCGTATTTTTCGTCTTCCAAGCACGGATTCAATAACAGATATTGTCGCAGAATCTACAATTACCTTCACGGCTTCACAAGAAGAAACCGAGTATGTAAATGCAGCACAAAACAACCATCGGACCGAGCCCTCCCGCCCTCATCGCCGGCGCACTGCTTCCCGGAGTGGTGACTGCTAATAACAACACACAACAAGAATGAGTCATCTCAATCACATTCAAAATCGAACCCTCGGCCACTTCGATCATGTTGTTCCATTGCTATTCCATTTTAAAATAAGCATGTTTCGTCCTCATCAATCATATCTAAGTCATCTTGATCAGTATCAAAAAGAAAATTGAGCACTATAACAAATAGATGTGACAATCAGATTAGATCGACTATCTAAATCAACTCAAACTGACTAATCGGATCGAATTAGATCGGTTTTTAAATTGAAAAAATCTAATTATCTGCCAATAATCAAATAGTATTGAATTGACTCACGGGCTTACATGTTATATATTGTTGAAATCAAGTTTTTCTAAATTTGAAGCCCATTAGATACTTAAAACCTAGGCTAAATTATTGTCCACCCGCCCCCAACACATACTATACCGAACCCGCACCAGCCCAAGCGCAATTCGAAGAAATCAACTCCGAACCAAACCCGATCGGCAATGAAGTCTGGATCGGGTTCGGATATCCAACAAGTCCGGGTCAGATTATAATATCATTTTTTCCAAATTCGAAACCCATGGGATTATAAATACCAGAGGTACCAAATGAATAGTTGAAGGAATCAAAGCATCAATCATACTCCAGGCGATTAAAATTGTTACCTGGGCAAAGGGGCACGATGGCCACAGTAGTGAACACTTGCTGAGGAGAATAACCGGCGTAAGCACACATGGCTGGACTGCACGAATTATACACTTGACTGCCCATCCCCCCGACCGCCGTCCAGCTTGAAGTAACCGATATACCCTGCCCCGGAAACGTGCTTACTCCCGTTATCGTGCAATTCGGGGCCGAGCATCTCGAAATATTGGTAGCGTTGGCTGTCAATTGACAGTTAAGTCTAGAGCACAAAAGAAGTCGATTAGAACCTTAATAAGCGAAGAGAAAAGTGGTTAGCGAACGGCTTACGTCCACCCAAAGGATGCCTCGCACCGGCAGCTGACGCAGCCGCCGGCCGTGTCGACCCATGTACCGTTGGATACGAGCAGAGGGTAATCCGGCGAGTAGCTCGGCACCGATGAGTCACAAGCTGCCATGTTTCAAAACGCCGAAATCGTGACCGAGAAGTATAATTAGACATTCATGGGAGGGCACGAAGATGGGTGGCTATGTTACCTCGAAGAGGAAGGTCGAGAACTTGACCCGCCTGAAGATCGCTGGCGTTGGAGATTCCGTTCAGGTCCATTACTGTCTTCTCCGATAAGTTGTAAGTTCCGGCGATTGCTTCCAGCGAGCTCCCACTAGCCACCACGTGGCCGTAATGGACAACTCTGAGCCCGTCGACCTCGTCGCAGCTACAAGGCAACGGAATCCAAAGCTCCTGCCCCACCAGGATTTTGTTGGGGTCGGGAATATTATTCACTGCTTGGATTTGCTGGTACGTCACCAACCGAGAGAAAACATCGACGGCGATGTGGTCCAGACCGTCGCCCGGCTGGACCGTGTAAATTGGCGTCCGTTCCGAGATCCCGGTGCCGTTGGTGCAGGCGCAGGGGAAGGGGATGGTGATCTTCTGCGACGCATGGATAGAGAAATTGGATGCGGTGGATTCCGAGAGATTGTTGGCGCCGAGGAGTATTCGGAGGTCTTGGATCTGGAATAGGGTTTGGACGGAGGAGAGCGTGGTGGCGTTTGGAGTCACGTAGTCAATCAGAGCACGGCAGGTGGATTTGGAGCTGCACCGGAACGACGGCGGCGTCTGGGCGGTGCAAGTTGCTGCGACGGCGGAGATAATGAATAGAAGCAGAAGCGAAGAAGGAGAAGCCATTATCGTCTGTCTTCTTCACTTGAAAATTAGCTGTACAGATCAGAATGGAAGTAGAAGGAAGACAATTATAACAGGCTTGAGAAATGAATTATGGAAGTGGAGCCGTGGAGGAGCAAGACTTGACTGAATCTTAATGCATATCTGTTTTTGAAAAAGACTTACTCATGTCTATTAAAATTACGAAAATTATTAGATTTTAAATAATTAATTGATGAATTTTATGCTAGAAATTGTATTTGGTGCTTCAGCTCACGCTACAGCACAGAATCAGCGGGCAGCAAGGAAATTATGTAAATTTCGGTAATTCCGAGATTATTTTGATCTGCCAGATTGGTTACCTATTTTGCAGGGATTATGGTGGACAAAGATGGAAAGCAATGAAGAGAAAAGAGATAAGATCGAAGATATTTAATTGGCAGATTTGAGAGAGAAGAAAATCTCTACAAATCAAGGGATCTCGAATTTAGTTAAATCTCCACAAATCAAGGGATTCCGATTTCTGTTTTGGAAAGAGAAGATTGCTGCCACAATTTTAAAGAGAGGAGCACGAATTCAGAGAGACGCAGAGAGGAAGATAGACGATAGAGAGAAGAAACGCAGCCACATCGGACAAATCGAAACGGATAGCCGGAGCCGATTCAAGAACTTGCGAGACGCCACCGGGGTTTTGAAGAAAGCGACGGTGAATTCGTTTATTATCTTTTAAGCGTGTTGCAATTATGTTTACCGAACATCTTTTAGTTGTTTTTATTTTCAGCATGAACTAAATTTGTCTTTGTTAGATTTTGGAAGTATCTTGTTTTATGAACTCTCGGTTTGTATTTATTTCGTAATTTGAATAATTCAACTAGGTTTTCATTCCTATCGTGTATAAGCTGGACGCCACAGTTATAACGTACTTAATGATTTCTAACACGTCATTAGAAAATCATCTAGAAAGTAGTTGAATTTCTTGAGTTGTTAAATTAGTGTTTTTGCAATTTAACTAAACGTCTTTAATTTATTAAAACGTTAGCTCAAGAGGAAACTAATAAGATTGGTTCTTAAGGTCTTCAAATTTCAATGTCATTGTCATAAGATTGGAAGGAATTGAGAAAAAAAGTCAATCGGTAGGCGACGCCAGCCACTGATTTCATAGATATGTTTTCCGTCAAACGTGCTGTAGTCTGTGCAGTTTTTAACGACACATTCGCATCCAACAATATATCTTCTCTCTCTCTCCTCTTTTGTTTACAGCTTCTGGGTATTGCGTAAAACTGAGAAAGGTACCAACTTTTGGAGATTTATCTGAAGTAAGAAGAAGAATCCGAGAACACCAAGCTTACGTGATTGAAAGAGGAAACTTTATCGTGGAAATTAAGGAAAAATAATATACAACCAAGTCTTCCTTTGACTTCGAAGTCAACACGTTCTTCCTTCACTACCACAATTCAATTCGTTCACGCCTAGCCATCTTTCAAACAAGGCAACCAACAAAGGCAATCACACGGCAGAGACCGAGTCAGAAGCCAAAATCAGATTCCCACAACTGAACTCAACTCAGCAGATTATTGAGTAAATCTAAAAAACTAGATTTACGTCTATCCAAGGGGAGAATTCGACCAAGCTCGTCTCTCTCTCTCCAATGCCGGTCTCTCCAGGCTTCAAAATCTGGGCTCCAACTACCAAACATCACAGACGACAGCCCATAGGGCTAGGCTTATATTCTTTTGAAATAAGATTAGTGTGTAATTGAATTGATTTTCATAGCCCCATTTAAGACCCTGAAAATGGCCCAAAATTGCCCCCATCGAAGACACTTAAAATGGCCTAAAATTGCCCCATTGAAATGATGAAAGAAAATCATTAATCGATTTTCACGTGATAAATACTCTCAACAATATCGAAAAATACGAATTACGAATTGAGGGGTCTCTCCTTCCACAATTTCGCCCCGAAACAAGTTAGTTTAATTTTTCTATTGGATGAACTAGGAGAACGTACTACACGTCTCTCGTTGTAAAGAAGAAAGAACAAAATTATATAAGCAGAAGGTTAAAATAAATCTCGGGTAGTTTCGGTAATTTTACATAATAAATCTCAAAATTTTAATAATGAAAAATAGAAAGATTGACTACAATTTATATTATTAGAATATTATATTAAATTAATTTTATAAAAAGAAAAAAAGTAGGGCCATTCTCAATCCTATGTCCGAATTCGATGGCTACACGACTATTTTCACGTAAGGATCTAACCAAATTAAAAAATAATTAAACGTGGAAAAAATGATTTCCAAATGTAGTTTAAACATGGTGCAGACAATTAACTTCGGTTTTACCCCAAAATATGACCAGAACTAGAATTCACGATTTTAGATTTTTTAAACAATAACCAAAATCAACATTTCCAGTGCAATTCAGTTTTAACCCAGTTTTATTTTATATTTGAGTTGAGTTTAAACAATTAGGCAAATTTATAATATTTTTTTGGATTTATAGCGGATTTGTTAGAACTTGGGTCGGATTTTACTCGATTTTATAATTTTTTTTTACTCACCGTCATACTTCTAGCTTCATGGTTTTTTATTCTTAAATACTGAAATCGACACATAAATCACAGTTTTTTTTAAAAAAATAGAACCAAAACTGGATTAAAATTAAATGTTCCGGTCCTACAAGGTTAATTATTATATTACGATAAGTTAACACAAAAATCATGTTGTTTGGGGATGAAGTTTTATGACGATTTGTAAATTGGATTCTTCTCTTGAATCAAAATACGAGTTTTAAGTGTATGCAGATCAAATTAAAAAAAAAACAGACGACTGTGTGCTGACTGGAATTTAGCTTGGCAACAAAATTAGAAAATGACTTTACAATAACACGATAAAAGTGGGTTCGACTTTTAAATTATTTTTCTTAGACCAATAATTAGCTTTTAATTATTAAAAAAAAAATACAAAACATGAATGGAGTTTGAGATGAATGGTGCTTCCACTCCACCACTAGCATTTGTACGATTTAAATGTGTGATTGATCATAGCTCTCTTTGAAGTCCTCCAATTAATCATAGCTCTCATTTGTTCATTAAGTTTACAATTATTATCACAATAATTTATCGATAATTGTAGTGTTTGTTAAAGAATTCGTTACAACAAGAATAAATGAAGTCCCGATCAATTGTACGTGCATTACACTGCACTCGAAATAAAATGTCGTATTTTTTGGCTACACGAAAAATGAATTTTGTGCGACTAGAATTTAAGTGGGGCCGATGATAATTTAGTAGGCGAATCAAAGGCTTAGAAAGCTTTATTAGGAGGTATATTTGGGATTCAAGTATATCTAATTAAACATATAAGTTGAGAGAAGCTATCAGATGAATCGTTAAAGTGTATGAATGAAAATGAAGAGGCGATCGCCGATCTGTTCAATCCGATTCCAGTCTATTCTAATTCAATATCGTAAAATTTTGGACTTGTGAATCAACTTAGACCAAATTAGGGTTTTTTTTTATGGAATTATAAAAATTAAATTTTTTTAAATATTTTTATTATAAATCTTTTTTACATCTTCAATTTTAAATTGTAAGAATTAACTAAAACTAAGTTGATAAGATACTAGGAAGGGGCTTAAATGTCTTTCCCCCACTCAGCCGAATTAATTAGAAATTAAATTTAAAAAATAGCTAATCACAACTTTTTAATTATTTTATTCTTTAAATAATAAATTGAAATTAAACTAAGAGTAATCTCATTCCCACGTTGTTGCCTTGATTGCTCTTAATCAATTTATTTTCTGCTAATCAATGTTTATCCACAATTATCCTACTTAAATATTGACTACCACGACGTACTAAAGTATTCGTGACAGATACATTAATTTTTTCTATAGTTTAATCGATACATTACAATTTGTTAATTTTATCAATTACAATGAAATTTCATTATTTTTGTAGCATTTTTTTTCAATTTTAATGGCAAGGAAGTCAAGGTTGTGCGAATCGTAAGATAAAATTGTTGGCAGAGTAAAATCAACGGAAGCGATGAAAATCAAACAGCAGTCAACGAAGATCGTGTGGTCATTAATTATAAGGTGTTTCATCTTCGCTAAGAAAAAATACGGCTGTGTTGCAGCAATACTTACATATATCATAAATTTACCCTTATTTTAAATTAAATAATATAGTTAATAATTATTATGATATTATTAGTGTTTAAAGGTAATTATCAATTTTATTATTATTATAGTTGGTTGGAATAATTTATTCACATAATCAAGTCCTACCCCATGCTCCGACCTTCAACCTTTTGAATAGGCCTCACCACGTGCGCTCAATGGCCTTGAATTTTGAATATTCCAATTCAAAGACCTTATAGTTATTTATTTCTCGTAATTATTTAAAATAATTAAAGGAAAAGGAAATATTGAATGAGGACGCCCATTAGGGCATGGATTAGAAATGGTCGAAGAATGACAACTTCAAACACAACCTCGTCCGATTCGGAGGCAAATGGTTGAAATGTCAATGTCTTCCTTAATGTCCCAAATGGTGTAGCTTTATTATGAAATAGAACATTCAATTATGCGACTACTTTCTATGCGTCGATAAATCATAATGTATTTCGTTACTATAATGATGTTTCAACCATGTGTATCGTAATATGTGACAATTAACCGCAGGGGTAGGGATGATAAGTTGCATAGCGCATTCATAAGACGTTTTGTGGAACTTTTGCACGTAAGATCTTGGTAACCATTGGGGATATTGTCACATTGAATGAAACTTTCGAATGTTATAAGTAAAGGTGAGCATGATCCGAGTTGGTCTGGTTTACTTGGGAAATAGGATCAGACCATCAGTATTTGGTCTTAAATTTTTCAAACCAAGACCAGATCATTAGAAGACTAGGACCAGATCATATATTCGGTTCTAGTTATGGTTCGATTTCGGTTTTTTTATTGAATATTTTAAAAGTTATGAATATGAATTTAGCAACTTTTATAAGCTTCCATAGTGTATGGCTTTTTACGTTTGTTTTTGTCTAGAATTCATAAAAGGACTCAATGAATTAAATGGTTAGAAGTGATTAGATGAAATTAAAAATAAAAGGTAAAAAATATTTGTGATTTAAATTGTCCAATCCAGATTGATGGTCAGGACATTACAGATCAAGATCAGACCGATAAAATTTGGTTTTTACTCAAACGAACTAGAAATAAAAAAAAATTCGTTCAGAACTGAACTAAATTTATTGATTTCGGTCTGGTTCAGTGGTCCGTGGTTCGGGTTTGTTTTCCTCACCCTAAGTATAAGTCAATTGCTTGTTGTTTCACCTAGAGAGAGAGGGGGAGAGAGAGCATGTGAATGAAATGAAATTCTTGCTAAGATGGTCCTCCTCTCTATCTCTTTGTCTTCTCTCTCTAACCTTCTATTATTATTATTATTATTTTTCAATATTTTAATTATTTTTCTTTTGGTGTATTATAATCGACATTTATTATGAATAATACATAACGTTTGACCATCGAAATCCATGAATGCGGTAATACCTTCATTGGTGAAAATTCTCTTTTCATCCTTCTACTTCATAGAAATTCCAATTTAGTCCTCTTTGAAACTTCCAATTTCATTGTCCCAATCTTTATATATTTTTATATAATTTTAAATAGACATATCTCAAACTTTGCCAACAAATTAAACATAATTTGTTTCAATGTTCTATTTTCATCTCAATTGTATTTTTCTCCACGTTGACATAATCGCCGCGTTCAAAAATTGGAATCCTCTTTCGGTGTTCCCGATTATGCGACTCGTTTGACAAAGGTCGAGTTAGGCAGACCTTTCGATACGATGTTATCAGATGCGTACACGATGGAAATAACATTGGGCGACATATTTCGATAAGTTCATTGATAAAAAATTGATGAAATAATCATAAAAAAACAAAAATAAAACATGAATTTGAGATTTCATTTTATAAATGTTTTTTGTGTGACACCAACGTTGAATTTTATAAAAAAAGAAAAAGGAGAATTCGAAGTCAAATTGACAGGGTAGTTTGGGAATATTGGAAGAAAACCCACAATTCCTACAATCAAACCAAACCAAACCCACTATTTTCTCTCTTTTTTTCTGGCAAATGAACCGAACCCACAATCCCTACCCCGCCCCCTCTGTTCGTCTTTGTCAGAGTAATCAAAAAGGAAAAAAACCAAACAAAACCCACACGATATCTGCAGAAAAGATCGTGTTTTTGAGAATAATTTCTAATCTTCGTTTAGAAATTAGCTGACCCAGTAGAGAGAAGAACGCAATTTCGAAATTTGATCCCTGAATCGGGGTTCATTTCACTCGCTCGCAGTCGCTGTGCGCCTTCCACTTTCTCTCTCCTCTGGGCTTTCATTTTAGAAACCGACGACGAACTCAGAGCTGGCATAAGATTCCTTTTCGACCCTTGTTTTTCATTTCGGTTCTCGTTCTTTGATGATCTTCATCTGGGGTTTTCTTTCTCGCCCACCAGATACGACAATTTTTCAGAGCAACAGACATCTTTCTCGAGTTTTTCCGATTATGGTTTCCCCCAATTTGCGCCGGAGCCCAGTTTCGTAGTCTGCGGTGGGTATTTTAGCTTTTCTCGATGGGCTGCACAAGCTCGAAGCTCGACGATCTCCCTGCCGTCGCTCTCTGTCGCGAGCGCTGCGCGTTTCTAGACGAGGCGATTCATTGTCGCTACGCTCTCGCCGAGGCTCACATAGCTTATATACACTCTCTCGGGGTAGTCGGGAACTCCTTGCAGAGCTTTATTGCGCATGGCGTTGTTAATTACTCTGGTTCTCCTCCATCGCCGAAGCTCAATCTCCCACCTTTCAGAAAAAGAGACCAAGTTCCTGCGAAGAAGGTCGAAGCTTCCATGGCTCCCTCTCATCACCTCTCACACTCAAATTCTGGATCCCACCTCCATATCCATTCCGATTCCGACGATGAATCGGGCTCCCTTCACTATTCTGGCCACTCAACGCCGTTGCATCCTGTTCCGACTCATGGAGGTTATATGGGTTACATGGATGTAGATCAAGAACGTTTCGTTTCATATCCCCCCGGCGGCGGCGGTGGCGGTGGCGGCGGCGGGTTTATGCAGATGAACTATATGAGAAACACAGTGACACCTTCGGTGGTATATGAGCACAGGCCTATGAGTCCAGAAAACGTTTATCATATGGGAGAATCTTCTTCTGCGTATTACTCTTATCCTTATTCCAACATGAACTCGAATCCTCATCCGTATTATGGGTACTCCAATTACGGAGCTGGAGCTGGAGCTGGAGCCGGAGCTGGTGGATTCTATGGTTCTTCTCCGCCTTCCGGTGTTTATGGATCTATGTCTCCGGCGATGGCTCCGGCTTCATCGTCCAAACCGCCACCTCCTCCGCCGCCGCCTCCGTCAACTTCTACCTGGGATTTCATGAACCTTTTCGATTCCTACGATAGGTATTACAGCGCATATACGCCTAGCAGGGACTCAAAGGAGGTAAGGGAAGAGGAGGGGATTCCTGATTTGGAAGAGGAAAGTTATCAGAGGGAGGTTGTTAAGAAAGTATATGGAAATCAGAGATTTGTCGAAGATAATGGGGCTGGGAAGAACCTCAAATCAACTGTAAAAGATGAAATGGATGATGACACAGAGTCTTCGCTTTACAAGACGAGGCCATCGCCTGCCGTGGAAAATGCTCAAATGAAGTACGAGGTTCATGTCGTGGATAAGAAAATTGTGGATAAAGGAGAGGGGTCGGAGGATCGTGGCAATGGAGCTGGTTTCTCGGGTCGTGCTGCTTCCATTGATGAAGTAGCTAGAGAAATTGCGATTCAGTTCAAGAAAGCCTCAGAATCTGGAAATGAAATTGCGAAGATGCTCGAGGTTGGAAAGCTTCCATATCAACGTAAACATGGTAAATCTCAAAACTGTATCAAAATTGTTCATTCAATTTTTTTGCCTAGATCTGTGTCAATTTGGAGAATTTTATCATTGTTTCGGCTTGATTTGTCAAACAGGTGCTTCAAAAATGTTACATCTCTCTACCCCTTCTCTCTCTATTGTATCTTCACTACCTTCAACTTCGAAAAATCAGGAATCTTCATCTGATAAGGCTAGCTCTTCTGAAGCAGGCTTCGTCGAGGATTTGCCAATGAGTTCTAGAAATCTTTCTGCGACCTTGCAGAAGATTTATTTATGGGAGAAGAAACTCTACAATGAAGTCAAAGTATGTTTTTCTAATTCCTCGTTATGCAAAAAAAATGTTTTTTTTGCATCAATTTCGATTTGCTAATTGCATCTTTCTTTGAACCATTCTAAAAATTTCAACAAATTTAATGAACATCATACTTTTTTATCTTTTTTAATTTGTTTTTATAGTGATTGCCTTAGATTTGTAGAACAGACACGATGGCAACCCTATAAAGTCCAATTTGCTATTTTTGTAGGATTCTATTATGGCTGCTAGCTTTTGAAAAACCTTTCATTGTGGCTTTTACGCGTTCTAGTTTCTAGGATAACGACTTCTTTAATAATCTCTTCTATGTCTCAAGTCATTTCTATTTTTAGTATGTTCTGGGACGCGCCTATTTCACATCAATACCTATTTCAAGAATGCTTTTTTATGCGTAATGGACTGTGAATTCCTGATGTCAAGATGTTCTGTATTTGAGCTGAGATTACCTATTTTTTTAGCTTTTTATGTAGACAAAAGATTATAGATGTGAACGGAGAACAGATTATGTCTGAAAATTATGAATAAAGAATCTTGGTGTTGAACTTATTTTTCATAATGTAATTGAACTTTTGGTTAAATTATGGTGTATATCAATAAATAAATCGCACCCTTTTGATAGCTTTTCTTCTTATTCCAGTCCGAGGAAAAGATGCGGGTCATTCACGAGAGGAAATGCCGTAAACTAAAGGGAATGAATGAAAGAGGTGCTGAAGCCCAAAAAATTGATGCAACTCGAACTCTGATAAGGAGTCTATCAACCAAAATAAAAATGGCCATTCAAGTCGTTGACAAAATATCTGTGACTATAAATACAATCAGGGATGAAGAACTGTGGCCACAAGTGAATGAATTGATTCATGGGTATGAAAATTTACACTCTTAAAGTGCATTCCAGCATTTTGTGTGGAATTTTGGGGCATTTGATTCTTGTTTTTTAGGACAAGTGTCATTAATTTGCATCTTAGTCTGTGTAGTTGCTAGAGATTTACAATCTTGAATTTTTTCAATTATTTAGGGTGTTATATGGGAAGTTGGATCATCTGTAGTTAGCCTTCCGAATTGCTGGTATTGGTTGAGGGACAAAATTAGGAACGGATTTGACAATGGGTGGGCACAGTACGGTCTGGGTTCCGGGATGAATTAGAACCGGAATTGTAAAATATGGTGTGGTTAGGCTTTGTCCTAGTCCAATAGTATATTGTTTTATTGTAATTTGGTTAAGTTTTGAGTGCAAATAAATACCATGAAACTGAGTTTTATTTTTGTTTTGGGTTGAGTTTTATCTGATTTTGGGTCATTTTTTACCCATAGTCTAGTTCCGGTTCATAGCTTTTAAGGATTGGGACCAGAACTAGACGTTAATTACAATACTTAATTCGAATTTTGGGTCTTTTATTGATGATATCTTCAATTTTAGTTCCCTTCAAACTTACTATCGTTGGTTCACGTCTATGTTGTCTTATTTGTAGCTAAATCCGCCAATTCTACTCGTTCAGGTTCATGAGGATGTGGAAGTGTATGCTTGAATGCCACCACAACCAATATCAAGCGATCAAAGAAGCCAGAAGCTTAGGTTCCATCGGATCCGGCAAAAATAGAATCGAACCTGAATCTGCACTGCAGCTCAGCCGTGAACTCTACAACTGGACTTTTAGATTTTCCACTTGGGTAACCGGCCAAAAATCGTACGTTCGAGCTTTGAACAATTGGCTTCTAAAATGTCTCCTCTACGAACCAGAAGAAACTGCAGATGGAATCGCCCCTTTTTCACCGGGCAGGATAGGCGCACCTCCCGTGTTCATAATTTGCAATCAGTGGTTCCAATCTCTCGACCGGATTTCCGAGAAGGAAGTGATCGAATCTATGCGCTCTTTTAGCTCGAGTGTTCTCCAGATTTGGGAGCAGGATGGGGGGAGAATGGTTCACAAGGATGTGGATAGAAAAGGAAGAAACATTGACAGAGAAGAGCAAAAGATAACGAAAGAGATTCAGGTGATGGAGAAGAAAATGGTTATGGTGGCCGGAGATGGAAATGCTCTTTCCTTGACGGGAAACGTTGTGTATCAGAGCGATACGAGTAGTCCTAGCTTGCAGGCTGGTCTGCAAAGAGTTTTCGAGTCTCTCGAGAGGTTCACCACTAACTCCATGAAAGTGTACGAAGAGCTTCTTCGACGGAGCATTGAAGAACAGGCCAATCAGGAGCGTTAATTGTGGAGCATCGAAAATTGCAGTCTCGATGGTGCCACAATCGGCACCAAAAACTGCTGAATGATCAAGGGAGTTGATTCGATTTACCTCTTCCGAGCACGAAAATGAGTGTAGTGAGAAATGATTCGATAAGGATTGCCCGGAAAAGGTTGAAATCGAGTGGTTGCCTGAGATTTACGATCGAGCTCAACCGTCGAAACTGAAACGGCCTGAGGTCAATCGGATCGGCGGGAGAGAAGGAAGTCTAGAAAACGGCCAGGTGGTAGATCTTAAGACGATAAATAAATACTTTTATTCATCGATTTCGTTTTCTTAACATTTTATTTGTATGAAGTTGTATACATCATACCATCTTCAACAACATGAAATTTTATTAAATTCAATCCAACCCAGCAACATAGAAAGAAATGAAAATATCAGAGCTTTGAAGCAGAGCAGAGACACCAAAGGGGTGTGTATTTCTCAAAATTAAGGATGTCGGCAAAACTTGGCAAGCTCTGTAGCCATGGACCGTTAAAGTTAGTCCAGATAGAGTCCTGGGTCCAGTCCGGGTTCAGTTTCGGAACTTGGAGGTCAGTCAGTTTGTCTAGTTCTACTGGTATTTGTATAGCCGAGGATGAACACCGGTTCATTCTCGATTCTTCCTCGTAGATGCTAGAATTTGATGGGCCCATCGGAGGAACGATTGGGTCAGAGTCTTCGTTCGGGCTCTGAAATCGTAGGGCATCCATTGATGGTGGATGGGAAGGAGGAGAAGAAGAAGCCATGAATAAGCTCTTCATCTCATCCTCCTTTGCTGCCCTCATCTCTAGCACTTTCAATGAAGTTGCTTTCTTGTAAATTTTGCACAATACTATGTCCTGAAATTTAAAACATTCATACCATGTTACAAAAAAAACATGCTCAAATTCAATCAATTTCTCATTCGTTGATTGGTTCGACAAATCCAAACCAAACCATGGTTCATAAATCCAACTCAAACCCAATTCCAACCCCAAATAACTAGTGATTATGCAATACACGACTAAAAATCCAACCCAATTCATGCATACCCGAGTTAAATTTTCTATAATTTCAGTATCCATGGTTCCGGTTTCGGTTCTTAAACAGAAGAACTACTCAATCACAATTTGGTTTAGTTTGGCTGAAAACCGGACCGAACCAGACCTGGCCATCTCTATGATTTACATAAGCCATACCTTTGGCAAAGGACAGTTATGATCAGGCAAGCGATACTCATTCATAACCCAGTCAGTTTTTGTTCCTCTAGGGGCTCTCCCATGATAGAAAACCAGTGTTTTTCTCAATCCAATCAAACTATTTGGATTGGTTAAGCTCAGTATTCTACGGTCTGAACCGGTAGCCTTCCAGTACCCATTTTCAGTGGTTCGCTTTGGCCCTCCTCCATTGCCATGCTTCCTGTTCCTAGGCACAAAAAAGTACCACTCTCTCTCTCCAACCTTTGCCAGTCCTGTGAGACATTTCATCAAACATGTTATATGCATGAACAGCAATGGACTCCTGGAGTTAAAAACTTTTCAAAACAAGTACCAGGCAAGTCCCGAGGATCGTGAAGATAGATGTTGAGAAACCCAATCACGTCGAACCGCTCTCGTTGCCCAAAAACCAAATGCTTCAAGTAAAATTCGAGAAGCTCTTCTTCTGTGGGGTGGAATCTGAATCCAGGAAGATCCATTTTCTGCGTCGTTTTTGCCACTGAAATGGTGGTTTTTTGCATCTGAGAATGAGCCATTGATCGACGGAAGACAAGATGAATTATAGAGTCGATGGGTTATGAAGACGAAGATCTAAAAAATGGGTCCTACAGATCTAAACATAATAGAACTTACGCAGAAAAGGGGGTGAGGATTTGCCGAAAAAGCAAGAAGAAAATGAAGCCAAGCGCCAGACCCCACACCATCAAAATACACACACTTTTGTTATAATTCTATTTTGGCCCTTTTACATTCTCTCTTAAAATAACTCTTCCTTTGAAATTATATATTTAATATATTAATTTTATTTATCGATATTCGACACGTTAATTATTATCTAAACTCTAAAATTATAAAATTATTTAAATATTTTTTAATGTTAATAAATTATATATTTCAATATGAGTGGTGTCGTGGTGATGCATTGACTTAAAAGTCTTCCCCACTGACTTAACCAAGTCTTCAATTCTCTGGACATGAGCTGTTCGGAGAGTGAGGTTCCTAATCTCTTAGTTGGGTTGAAAAAGCTGTCGGTGGAGATCTGACTGATGTTCATGTCTGTTAAAATCAGACAGAAGTAAGGCATTACTCAAATCGGTGAAGTATTTCGCCGAAATTCCATCCGGGTTTCTCTTAAATCCGCCATTGATGATCAGAACATTAGTGGGTCCAAATCAAACAGAAGCAGAAAAGGAATCTCGTAGAAGAGATTTAAGTTCAGAATTGTGTCGGGAACGGTCAATTTTAATTTTAATTTAATTTTAATTTTTTTAAAAATTATGATTTATGAGTTGATGTCGATTTTTAAAAATAAATAATCGTGAAAACGCAACCAGGACTATAAGTAAAAAAAGTTCTAAAATAGAGTAAAACTCGACACGAACCTTAATAAATTTCGATATAAATATTAAAGTCGGTTATAAAGTCACTTAATTATTCAATTTAAATATAATAAAAAATATTTTTTTATTATATTTTATTTTTTTAAATATAAAATAAAATTAGATTAATAAAGAAAATTACTGAACTTGTGCTTGAAGTGGAATTCTAAAAATTTATGTGAGATCTCGTTTCAATTTTATTTCAGGATCGACCTACCTCGTGTCTATTCCACTAGAAAAGTACGAAGCTCTGGGGTAAAAAAAGGACGATATTTGGGACTCCGGGAACTAGTTTCGTCTCTGCAACTGCTGAAATGGTCATTCTACTCCTGTTTTGGCCGGAGTGGGCTACCGGCGGTGGAAGTTGGGTATTTATGAAGAAGGCGGAAAAGAACAGAAGCCGCTCCCACCTTTCAAGGAAGAATCTTGACGACCGGTTGCATCGATCAATTCAGATCATTTCGATTTTTGTACCTAAATAAAACCAATACGGTTTTGTTTTGAAATTTGAGGTTCAATTCGGTTTTTTGTGATTTTAAGTAGGAGTCGACAAGAACTGGTCTAGACCAATTTTGTCTTGAAATAGAACTCGATTTTATTTTATATTTTTTAAAAATTAAAATATAATAATAAAATATATATTTTTAGACCATGTGTTTAAGTAATCAAGCGTGTTTGTAATCCATTTTAGGATTTATAAGTAATAGGGAGGTTTATAGCAAGAGTTGGGATTGGGGACTTGGGTTGCTTGGAATGGGTTTGAGCTTGGCCTTGATTGCAGAGGTGCAGTTTTTCAAGCCTCATTGAAATCGGGTCGGATAAAAATAAAAAAACCGAACCGAATCAACTAAAAACCTTGATTCGGTTTGGATTCTAGAAAGAACCAACTTGGGAACTGACCCAAAAATTTGTTCCGGTTCTCCGTTTCTTCTTTCAAAGCCAATTAATTTATAACTAATTTATAAGTTTATGTCAAAACCAATCAAACTGAGTTAAAACCAGATTAAACCAAGAATTATTTGAGTTTAAATCAAAAGTATTGAGAACCAAAATTGAAAATGTCTATCGAGTTGAGCCAATCCAAAGGCAGATCGGTTCAATTTGGGTTTTTTAAAAAAAAATTGAACTGAACCGAACTACTGCCGTCCTCACATTAATCAAAATATTGAAAACAAAGTTCATTGAGCCTCCTGGTTTATTTGGGCCTCTACATTACGAACCAGGCCTAGCTCATTTCCTTGGCCCACTTCAAATTCCTTGATCAAATCAGGGTCCACATTGTCCTCCGGCTCCCACGTGGCCTCGCTCATGTCCGTCCATTTAACAAGATACTCCATCTTCCCATCGTCACCGACCCTCTTCCCCGTCACAGCCTCCGCCACGGCGTATTCTAGACCAGCCTCGAAATCCCTCGCTAGATCCTCGGCCACGAATCGAGCTTTGACCCACTCGCTATCCTCGCCGTCTTTCCATTTGACTAAATACTCCAAGTTGACTCCTTTCCCTCTCTTCTCTACTATCTCCTGCACCTCTGCGTACTCGAATATTTCTCTTTCTAGTATTCGGATAAGCGTCTCTAGCCCCACGCGCCGCCCGAACTGCGCCGGGTTCCCCCTCGGCGTGACTCTTAAAATAGATTTGGCCAGCTCTAATGGGGTTAATCCCCGGTCATCTTCAACCTCCGGATCTGCTCCGAGATCCACCAACTCCTTCACCACATCCGGCCGAACATACCCGGCCGCCATGTGTAGAGCCGTGAGACCGCCACTGTTGTCACGGTGGTTGAGATCAACCCCAGCCTCTGCTAAAATCCGGACGCAGGACTCCGACCCGAGCCCGGCGACGAACAACAGCGCGGTGCGGCCGTCGGCGTCAACGGCGTCGAAGTCGCGGCCATCGTCGGCGGCGATGAGCTGCTGAATCGCCGCGTCATCGGCTTTTTTCGCGGCGGTCCACCACGGGGTCTCGTACTCGGCGACCACGTCTTTAGCAATGAAGTCAGAGGGAACCCATGATGGGTCGTGGCCGTCTTTCCACTCGATCAAATATTCCATTCCGACGCCGGCCTCGGCGGCTCTGCTGCCGATGATCTTATTGACTTCGCCGTAGGATTCGTCTTCCTTGGAGCCAGGAGGGAATGTGGTCTGCAGCTGCTTTTCCTCGTTCTGGATGGCGCAGGCGGTGAAAGTGGCGTGGTTGTGGCTGAATTTGAATCGAAGAGGATGGGACGGGAGAGAAGAGGGGAAGATGGCATTGGGAGAGAGCTTGAGGCGAGAGAGGGACTGGTTTACAAATAGAGCATCCATGGCCGGAGAGGGTGGAATGCCTGCCGAAGAAGAGCAAGAGAGAGAGGAGAAATTTGAGGATAAGGAAACTCATCCAACCTCATTGTTTCACTGGTGGCCATTCTTGACCACAAAAATACCTTTTTTATTATTAATTATATTTTTATATCTAATTTAATTTTTAAAATATGAATTCTTTTATTTGTGATTTATTATTATTTTTTTTATCAATTACTATTAATTTTTTTTATTACAATCTATTTCATTTCTTTTCAAAAAATTTAATTTCCCTTATTTAGTAATTGTATTCTTTTATTTGCTTCATTGTTTTCTTATTTTATTTTAATGTATTTTAATTACTATTTTTATCATCTATATAATAATTTCTAACTACACATAAAAGTATGAATCCTTTTAATTTCTTTTAATGTGATTTATTATTTTTTTTTTCTCAACTATTATTTTAACCTTGTAATAAAATATAAATGATAGTTTATAATATATAAATGATAGTTTATAATATATATAATACAATAATGATTTAGTTCAGAATTTTTAGTTTATTCAATCTAATTAAAAATAATTTAATATATTTAAAAAATAATTATTTATCATGATTATTATACAAATTCTTATTTGGTTTAGAAGTTTTTCAAACTTCTCTTTTCTAACAGTGGAGGGCTAGCCAAAACAACTAGACCTTTGTAGCCAATAAAACATACGGAATGTCTTATTTTTTATAGTGCAAATAAACATATAACAATTTGATCGATTTAATTAAATAAAATTAATATATTAAATTTTATTAATTATTTATTATATTTATTCGATAAAAAAAAACTCTAAACTTGTAAGGCATTGAAAGTTCTGCTTTCAATCAGGCCACTAGTGTCAACGCATTCCCTACTCAATACCAACAATATAGTCCATTGATTAGCAACATAAACACTCAACTAAGGTCAGATGTCAATTTAAAGCACTTGTGATTAGATTTTTCGATATATCAACAGTATTGCAATGTTTATTTTTCACAACTTGAAAAGGTCACGTAACACACTTTGAGGAAACATATTGACATATATTGAAACCTGACGCGGTCGGACCGATTGTGCATTTTCAAAACAAGTTCCATTTGGTCCAGAAAATATAAATTCTTTCTTCTCTCTTTGTTATTATTTTAATTCTCTTTCATTTCACATTTAGTAACATCTTGTGTTTCACGACACACATACTAGAACTACCCTAACCTGATTCATCTCTCGTAATTAGGGATGGGCACCCAACCCACAGCGTTTGGGTCAAATTGAGTCAATTAACAAATTAATATTTGGTATTTGGGTGGGGTTCGATTATTGATATTGAGTTGGATTTTGATATTCTGGTCGACTAAACAAAATAATTCAACCCAATAATCAATATTAAATTAAATTGTAAAACTAATATGTGTAATTTTTATTTATTTTTCATAAATATTGTAAAAAATTCTAGTTTTTATTTATTTTTACATTTTTTTAATTAAAAATAATAGAACATTTAAATTAAAACACAGAATTCGAATAATTTCAGTTAAAATATTATTTCTTAAAACAATTTGAAAAAATGCAACCGACCCAAACAACTCTAAATCTTTAGAGTAGGGTTGAAAAATTGATTTCAGATTTTAAGTGATGTTTTGATTCCAACCTCCAAACCCAAAAATGAATGAGTTAGTTTTGATAATTAAAAAACCGTTTTAAGCTCATCCCTACTCATGATTAGAAGTAGCAATTAGATCAAATCGACTCGACTCGCTAAATCGACTGAAACTGACTATTTGGTTCAGAACAAATTAGTTTTTAATTAAAAAAACTAATATTGAGCCCAAACCTAAGCCAAACCAATATTTAGGGTTAGATTGGTTCAAAACGAATATAATGATATTGACTTTGGAATAAATTTTACAAGAACCAACTCACATGATTAGTTAACCGACTAAATATAAAATTTGTCAAAAAAATTAAATTTTAATTTGTAGGTTTGAATTTAACAAAACTAAATGTGAACTAATGAATTGAATTGGGATCGAATCAATTATTCAGCTGGTTTAAGTTCGTATATAATTTTATACACATCGAATCAGATCTATTTCTATCAATACCCAACCCATACCCCAGGTACATTGAGTCATCCATATGATGGTTCTACTTTCATCAATGTCGATGAAAAGCCAAAGTATAATTGTAACTCCATATCACAGCTTATTATTCGTTACTCAATATGTATTATGCCTAAATTGAGGGAGAATAATAGAAATTAAGACATTAATTTAGGAATTGATTGAAAAATAAATCATTTGAGAAATATATTATCATATTTTATTTCTTTGCCTAGAATAGATTGAGGCAATCATAAAATAATATATTCTTCCTTTTCTATTGAGGCCAAGAGCATTCTATAAATACTTGTAACCATTCAATAGTTATAATTCAATTTTGATTTTGGTAATAGAACCAAAGGGCAACCATTGTTTGCTTCTCATTCTACTGTTTAGCCTTTTCTTTTATGTGTCATGAATTCTGAGATAGCAAGCAAAAGAGAAAGCAACTAGAATTTCTATCTTTATCAATTTTCTCTCTATTCCTATTCTTCTTTGTGGGACGAGGTAGGGTTGGCAAACTACATAATTAATATGCAAATTCGAGAAGCCCCAAAAAATGAGACTTTTAACTGAGCTCCACCTTCAGAATGGAATCAACACATTCTACAAGTTTCCTAGGTTGTCTTCCCCCTTTCCTATCCCTTCTGATGACGAAATCAACCGGAAAGTCATCTTTCACTTTCTTATTACTTCTGCACACACCACAATTTTTCAGCTACTAAGCTGCAAAGTATGTTCATTTTCGTTTGCTACTAATGAGCTAACTCGCAGCAACGGTGCGTGGATATTATTTTACATAAGAATTTTGGTAGGCTAGCTGAGAAGAGGTTTAATTATTTCCTCCAGATTTGTGTTTAACGGCACTAAATGGACCCTAGAATGTGAAAATCTTTAAAGTTAGGGGATAGACTTTCTCATATAAATCTCTATATGTACAAGGATTTCGAAACAATCTAGGCCTATAGATACTTGTGTGCTTTCCCACCTTTAAGTGGACCTCAGGGAATTGTGAGGCCACCCAAAATCCAAATTCCGCTTCAGTTTGGCTCACAAAATTTTTAAATGTTGGAAGGTTCGAGTATGACATTAAAACAATGAAACGTCCTTTCTTTGTCTCTCCAACATAAAACCAAATCCTAAATGGAGACAGAACAAACCAACCCAAAAAAAAATATAGATGAAAATCGACCCGACCTAAATAGAGCCAAACACCCGAGTCAGGTTGGGACTCGCTGTTCGGCTTGCATACCCCTAACAAGGAGGCTGAGGAAAAATTACAGGCGTGGCATTGTACTGCTAGTCAAAAACAGCATTGATTGGCCCAGAGAAGTAGTAATGTTTCTTCTTGTGGCTATGCTATTGGCATTTTAGCCAAGTAATTTTTGAATGATTGCTTGAATTAATCTAACGCAAATATTAAAAAAATAATAATAATTAGAAATTACGGTATAAAATTGAAGGACATGTGAGGGTTTGCATGCTTAGAAATATATACATATATATATATAAAACTTATTATCATATATATAAAAGTTTAATTTATCTCAACTTACTTGTCTCGTTGCAGCGAAGCTCTGAAGACAAAAAGGTGGTCCAGCAGAGTAAAGTTTTTTGAAAATCTGAGAAGAAACCAAAGAACATAATAAAAAAGATAATCGTTCAAAACATGCACCCAACTGCAGCCACCTTAATTACCATAATAAAAATCAGACAAGGAAAACTTTAAACCTCCAAAAGCATGCAAATTCAGGAATCTATAAAAATCAACCCGGCCAATTGACAATTCGGGTTGTGTTCGGGTTTCACCTTACAATTTGTATACATAAGGTGTAAAAAAATCACAATCAAGAGGTATTAGCTGCATCACTAGATAACTTTCCATCCTAAGAAAAATAAAAGTAAACACAAGATAAATGTAAACGGATCCTCCCTTCACTACACGGCCCAAAAGGAAGACATTCTTTTATTAGAATGGTAAAAATTAAACCATAACTCCTCTCCGTGCAACCATTTGCATCACTCTTTCGGCTTTTCACCAATAGACACCTCAAATAACACCTTAATGCTACACAATTTTTCATCATCATCAATTTGATCCTCTAATGCTCTCTGTAAAAAGGTCAACAAAAAAGTTCTAATAATTCTAGCAGCTTAGAATGTCCACTATCTTGGATGGGGAATCCGTTCTCATACTTCTTGATTTATAAATAAAGCATTTCAGAGTCATATTCCAGGGCTTCTATAATCAATTTTTATCATTAGTTGTTTAAGCATATGTTATGGAAATAAATCCAATGAACTCCTTCTTATGGAAACAATATTTCAAGAAAAGAATTTAGTAATTTTTTTTAATTTATTTTTTTAATTATCAAGTTCGTTAATTTAAGTTAATTTTTTAAAATAAATTAGGTTTTCTTATTTTGGATATTGCTTATAGTAATTAGGTTATTATGCAGCCTATTTAATAAGCATCAGTCTTAAAAGAAATAACACTTATCAATCAATCAAGTTTATTAATTATTTTTTTTTACATTTTTCTTTGTTTCTTTATGACAAGACGAAGGTTTGTCGCTCCTTCCAAGAATAAACCTCTTGAATGAATCTGATCATAAGAAAAAATTGACTTTTTTAAGGTCATAATGCTCTGTGTGGACTAAATCATCACGATTCGTATTCGTCACAAGCACCATCCTCTCGTATTCTTCCTCCTCTGCCGTCCGATTTTTTTTTTCTTGGCCTCATCGGCTTTCCTTTGAAGCTCCGCTTGCTCCTGCTCGCGTCGTTTTTCAGTTCGACTTCCATCACCTTCGGAACAGGGATCGAGACCCGATTCGCATTTTTATCAGGTTTTTATCTACTTTCTCCAGTTCCTTCTCCTTCGGTTCGGCTAAGCGCCGCACATCTGCTCGGCGGGCCGCAGCATAGGCGCGTTTATACGCTTCCTCTTCGCGCTTCTTTGTGGCTCGGGACTAAGGCCCCTCAGCTTCTCGCCAGAATTGTTCCTCCTTTTCGCGTGTCTCCCGATCCTTTCCCTCAGCTTCAGTAGCACTCTTCCGAGCCCTTGCCTCTTCCACCTTGCCAATGACTCCCATCTTCTTCAGCATCCTTGCGTTAACACTCGAGTAACCTCTCAGGCTCTCACGCAATCACAAATTCAAATCTCTCAGAACCTCGCGTAAGTTCTTGATATTGAGTCGGAGTGCTCGTAAGTCTGAACAACTGGCCCAATTAGATTTCTAAGGAGTAAGGTCACTCCCTGGCCCCTGCCTTTCCCACTTCCGGGCCTTGTGCTCCTAAAGGCCCAGTAACAATGACTCAGGCCCAAGCCCAAGCCCAATCAGAGGAAACAAAAAATGATAAAACTATTCTTCGCAATTATTATCATAATTTAGACCGTAAATTAACATTTAGTATTTACCGTAAAATATAAAATAAATAAAGCTTTATTCTATGCAATTATAAGATGGTAGCTTGCAAAGTAGGAGTTGCTGGGTTTATACGAAGCAGCTAATAAAGTACATAATAATGACTGACAATTTGTTACCTTGCTCCACTCTGCTGCTCAAACTGTACATAACAGTCGTTATTATTTTTATCAATAATTTAAATATTTGAATTATTGGGTACAATTTTAATTTCTGGTTGGAAATAATTTATAATTAAATTAAAGAGAATTGAGAAGAAACAAAATCTGGTCGATCGCCGAATGATCCTCTGGTTCCAATCCGCATCACGACCCGACCGGCCGTCCTACTGTCTCATCACGTGCCCGAAACTCCACCGTGGTCCTCCCTACCTACTGAACTCTTAGCCAATCACGGATTGCATCCACGTGGGACCTACACCTTGCCTTGTAGTGATTGGTCGAAATTTAAGGCTTGGTTAAAGAGCGCCGGTCAAAAAGTAAAAACTTAACTTACAGCCATCTGATTTGATGATATGGTGGCGTCATAAAATCTGATGTCCAGATTGACGGTGATGTGTGGTTCAGCAGCGTAGCTCCACTTCTGCACGCAATTTGACTGCCTTTTCGTGGGAAGCTTGGCCCCACTTTAATCAACGGTCCAGATCTCTTTTTATAATTTGATCAACAAACGATTCCTTTTGTATGCAAGTGTTAGTAATTAGACACGAAATTATTAAATAAAAGATGGAGTTATTGAATGTCAGAATGCTTAATGATAGTGTTCTATTGCAGCGTTTAAACCACACGCTATGGATAAAATTAAATAATATTTAGTATTAATAAAATAATGGTTCAAATAAATTAAAACCATGTTGTTTTAATAATTTAGCTAATTAAAACTTATAATAAAATATTGAGATGTCGATTAATAAAATTTTTAAATTAATATCAAGAAAATAAATTAATACTTTAAATTATTAATTGATAGAATTAAAATTTTAAAATATTATTTAAAATACTTATAATTTAATGTATTAATTAATACAATTAAAAATTTAAAGATTCAGTTGAAAAATATTGGTAACATCAATGTGTCCATTGATAATACCCTAAAATTTATTATTAAATTGATAAAGAATACGAATAGAGGGTTTAATTCGAGATTCATGCTAGAATCAATTTAAGAGCAAAAAGAATAATAATTATAAATAAATAAAATTAAAAAGGAGAGTTAAGTCCATATTAAATTATAAATTCGATATTATTGGACTAAACGCTTTCTCAAACTCCGTGACTTGACGCATGAATCGAGAAGCAACTCCACTAAGACTGAGGCTTAATCATTAAACACTGACTTACACGTAATTAAAGTGACCTAATTCTTAACTATTTACCTAATTGCCATCCAATAAGAACGGGACTAAACGGAGTGGACCCATGGAGAACCAATCAGCGCTGCTCCTACAGCCACGTCAGCAAGGATTTTCACGTGAGCGTCATCCTCATATATAATTAATAATTTACTAATCGAGATTCCGTATAGATCAAAGAAAATTAAGGTGTGTTAATGGCGATCTATTACTTCCGAGGTAGAAATGAGAGAGAATAAGAATCACTGAGAGAGAGAGAGAGAGAGAGAGAGAGAGAGAGAGAGAGAGAGAGAGAGAGAGGAGAGTACAGTGCGAGTACTGAACCTGCGTCTGCGATGATGAGGAGCTTTATCTGGTTTTTCTCTTTATGAGTTCCCACTACAATTGGTACCAACCACGAGGCAGCAGCACCATTTTCTCTGCGTGATTCAAATCACGCGAGCCGTTTTTTCACCCTACTTTGGTGTGCCGTGAATCGCCGAATGTTTGTCATCTGAGATCCGTCTCTGCGTTCGATTTACTTTGGTTATTATGTCCAGCGTCTCTTCCGAGGATGGCTCTGAGCAGCAGAGCCAGCTTTGCGGTAGCTACAGTTTGAGCGCAGATATTAGTGAGTCTGAGAGTTGCTGTAGTTTTTCGTGCCGCCGCTTCGACGCCGAAGGACCTTCGAGTTCAATGTCCTCGTCTCCCCTTCCGATTGTTCATAATTTTGGCGCAGTGGAGTCGGTGATGTTGCCTGTTGTTGGGGGAAAGGATGTGGTTGTCTCCGATGACAAGATTGGAAAACCGTGCCCTGATGTATCTGGTATACAGTTGTTGTGATTGGTTCTATTTGCTTGTTCGACTTTAGCTTGGAGCTTGAACTGTCAATGCTTGAACTCATTGTTCATACTGCTCTCAAGTGATTTTTGATAAGTATAGGAATGACACTGTATTGCAATTTATGAATCTGATAATCGCTATCCTATTCAGACATTTTTTGTAGGCGAAAACGCTTGTTTGTAGATTCTACTTTTTCTAAATTTTTGCAGCAAAACATGGAGTTTCCTTGATTAATTTTGGTCGAAGCAGGGAACATACCATCCCGCTAGTTTCCATTGTTCATTTTTTTCCAAATTGACCAATGGTGTAATTAGTTGTTGTCTTTCCCTTTTCTTTTGTGCAGAGTTTGAGATGATGAAAGAAAGATTTGCAAAGCTTCTTCTAGGGGAAGACATGTCCGGGTCAGGGAAAGGAGTGTGCAGTGCCTTAACTATTTCTAATGCCATCACCAATCTCTCAGGTAATTAATATTTTTTGTTTTCTTTCAGAGTATTATGCTTGCATGTATCTGTATGCATTTCTTAAGAGTAATTTCGTTACCAACAGACTGAATTTCATTGAATTCTCCAGCTTCTGTTTTTGGCGAGCTTTGGAGGTTAGAACCCCTCTCACCACAAAAGAAGGAAATGTGGCGTCGGGAAATGGGATGGTTCTTGTGCGTGAGCGATTCTATTGTTGAACTTGCCCCCACAGTGCAACAATTTCCTGGTGGGGGAACTTATGAGGTCATGACCACTCGACCTCGCTCAGATTTATACATGAATCTGCCTGCTCTTAAGAAGCTTGATTCAATGCTTATTGCGATGCTTGATGGGTTTCGTGAGACTGAGTTTTGGTATGTTGATAGAGGGATAGTGGTGGGCGACTCCAATAGCGCAGACGATTTTACACCAGGTTTGAGGGCTTCAATTCGGCAGGAAGAGAAGTGGTGGCTTCCATGTCCACAGATTCCACCTAGTGGAATGTCTAAAGATGCAAGAAAGAAGTTGCAACAGTATCGAGATTGTGCCAATCAGATATTGAAAGCAGCTATGGCAATCAATAGTTCTGTTCTTGCTGAGATGGAGATTCCAAATGCCTATTTGGAGACATTGCCCAAGGTAAGGAACATATTGAGCAGCATTGGGATACATTGGTGCTTGCATTGATGTGCTGTTTTTTAGGATTCATACCCAGTAAGCAATTTAAGAAAATCTTCTTCTTTTAGTTTAGGAAAACTTCTAATCGGGAGTACAAGATCAGAGTTTTTGTTTTAGAAGTTGCTGGAAATATATGTGAAAAAATGGTTTTGTTCCACCTTCACGATGTTAGGTTAGGTTCAGTTTTACAGGTCACACTTCTGCTTCTCTTCTTACTTCAATTTCAAAGTAGCTTTGGTTTATAAAATAATTCCTGGGCTGAAACTTCAACTGGGAATGAAACTAAGTCTGTAACCAAAAGAACTTTTTGAAAACTTGGTGATAATTGATTGGCATGGTGGTGTAGTGATATACTGCTATATCATGGTGACCGAGCCGTTATATTTGCCTATATAGGGTTTCTTTGGGATAATTTATGAGAGGAGGTTGGGGACGAATATGAATTAGTTTTGCTTTTGTTTGATGGTATCTTTAGCCTTTTGTGTGAGGTAGTTATTTTATTAATATTAGTGGATGTTATTGGCTCTTCATGGGGAAACAAAGAAATTTGGGGATTCACTGTATTCTGTGTGGTGAAAAATGTCCTCTGTTCAGAGAGATATTCTAAACCCGTGGTTTCTGATCTTGTGGAGTGTTCTAGTATTGTTGCTTTTTGTATTGGTAGTAGTTGAAATAAAAGGGTTAATCTGTGTACATGTGTATCACTTTAATCAAAAACTTTTCCCATTACATTTTTGTAGCTGTTGTTTTGTCTGCAAGATTATCATAACATCAAATAATTTATCTTTTCCATCATATGACTATGTTGCTTGATTGCTAACTCAGAGCGGAAAAGCATGTCTTGGCGAAATCATCTACCATTATCTAGCAGATGAACGATTCTCTTCTGAGTGTCTACTACAATGTTTAGACCTTTCTTCAGAGCATCATACTTTGAAAGTGGCTAATAGAATTGAGGCAGCCCTTCATGTATGGAGGCAGAAAAACCAGAAAAAATATAGTAAGCACGCAAAACCAAAACGGCCTATCTGGGGTGGTAGAGTCAAGAGCCTCAATGCGGTTATCACCGAAAAGAATAATACTCTGGCCCAAAGAGCTGAAACTCTGTTACAATGTCTGAGGCTGCGATTTCCAGAACTTCCTCAGACTGCACTAGATATGACCAAGATTCAATATAATAAGGTGCTTTCTTCATTCCAGTTTCTATCTTCAAATCGCTGTAAATATAATGTCTACTCATGATCATGAAATAAGAAAAGTCGTGTTGTAGTTGGAGTCATATTTCATGTCATATAATTTTGTCTGCAAATATTCCTCTTTTATTATTAATTATATTTTGATATCTAACTTAAAGTATGAATTCTTTATTTCTTTTATTTGTGATTTATTTTATTTCTTTTTTTTCTAAATAATTTATTACAATCTATTTGATTTCTTTTTAAAAAATTAATTTGCTTTATTTAGTAATTGTCTTCTTTTATTTTGGTTAATTGTTTTTCTTATTTTATTTTAATGTATTTTAATTACTATTTTCATCATCTATGAAATAATTTCTAACTAATATAAAAGTATGAATTCTTTTAATTTCTTTTGATGTGATTTATTTTATTTCTTTTTTCTCAATTATTATTTTAACCTTGTAGGAAATAATCTGTTGTAATCTGTCTATTGCTGGCTGATGATTGTTGTTTTATCTGTAGAAATTTTTTGTGATATTGGGATTATCAAGCATTACCTTGACCAAATTGTTAGGAGTTGAGCTTTTATGCATCACTTTGTGGCCTTTATTTGATCATATACTTCTCTGAAACAAATCCACAGGACATTGGACAATCAATTCTGGAAAGCTATTCCAGGGTGACAGAAAGCTTGGCTTTTAACATAATGGCAAGAATCGACGATGTCCTCTACGCCGATGATGTAGTCAAAGGATGTCCTCCAATAGAATCAATGTCCGTTTTCAGCAGGGGAGGGTTTCCGATCCAGAAGAGAATTTCACCAAGCCCGTTCTCAATCCATAACACCCCACACGGCTCGCCATTCGCCACTCCGACCTTCTGTTCGTCCCCTCCTCAGATCAGAAGCCCCGGGAGAATGCCATCCTCGAGATCGAACATAGCCGGGGACATGATCGGAGTAAAGTCGGAGAAACAATTGGAAGTCGATTTCGAGAAGGTATGGCTATGTTCTGGAAATGTTAGTGGGAGAATAGCAAATGGGAATGCTTTAGAGAGAGAGTAGGTCCGTATATTCAGGTTTAGTTCTCGGTTAGGTGCCTTCAAATGAGACGGAAGAAGAAAGGTATGTAATTTTTGGTTATGAAGAAACGCAGCGATCTTATTATATGAATTGAGTTTAAAAGAGAATTATTTGTTTCATTTTTGAACAATTTTCTGCAGATTCAAGCGACTGGCTAAATGTATTTAATTAGTAATTACTCGATTTTTTAATTAGTATTTAATTAGTAATACCTATACAAAATGCTGTTCGAATTTGAATTCTAAATTACCCACTTAAGTAATGGTCACGGAGTTTTGAAACATTGCATTACCATCGACTACATAATTATGTGTAGATTACAAAGCGATTTACAAAGCGATTAGATGGCAAGCTGAACCTCGTGGAGGGACTAAAGTATGATGTAGCTCAATCGGTTCAGAGATGGTAGAGTTAATAACAAGTACCAATGTTTGAATCATGACAGTCACAGTGTGAGAGTTGTTACTTCCAATGTGGGGTAGCTCATTGTGGACGCAGGTAAATGCCTCTCATCTCTAGCCTACTGAGTCACCGTGACTTACTCATCCACAAACTGTCGAGCCAGAGTGTGGGGATCCTGAGAGCCAGAAATTTTACTTTTTGGTAACAAAGTATGATATTAAAATAGGGTTAAAGGTCATCTTGACCTAGACTCGTAATAGGCCTAAATGGCCATAAATTGAAAAAAAACTGAATTAAGCACAAAAGACTAATTATAGGGTAATTTTGTTCGTTCAATTTTTTTTATTTTAAAAATATTTTTACAAAATAAATATTATCAGAATGATTTACAACATATTCAAAGCAAAATTTCGTGAGAATTCAATAATTTTACGATTTATAATATTTTTTAATATAAAAATAAAATAATTCATAAATAATACGGCGTCAATAAAAAAATTCTACAAATTTAAGAATAAACTCTTATAATGTTGTCCTACTACACTGCAAAATAATTTAAAAAATACTCAAATTCGAATCAAATACGGATGAGTAAAAATCTTAATTTAATCAAATTTTGTAACTTTTAAGGACAAAACTCCTTTCATTTATTACCCCTAAACTCAAAGTCGAACGTCTAACTGTTTGAAACATTAATGGAGAATACTCTCGTGCAACGACAAACGTGAAATTATTGCTGGTTTGATGATCAATTCTGAAATCAGGACCGTCCGCGTTGAAATCTCAGGAGCTGTGATCTGGCAAGGGTTGGCAGCCACGTCATCAAAAAACAAAAGTCAATCACAGGATCTCCGTTTGGGTGGCAACGCTCGTGCATTGTCTGGAAGTTGGATAAATAAGTTTATCTGTCATGCCCACGTGGCATTAAACTTTCCGACCGTCGGCTCTCTTTATCTTGTTCAAACAGCTGCTGGGCCGACAAGTCGCTACAAAGTGTCGGGTGGATCCCATTTGACGTGTCAGATTTGTCTCGGGGATCTCTAGCTTCAAATTAACCTTGTTTTCTAACACGTCAGCCCTTCTCATCCTTCCACGTACACTCCACGTCAGTTTTCCCGCGCAAGTAGCCAAAATATTCTCATTAAACGGCGCCGTTTATCACTTAGCGGGCGCGAATTCTCTGCCTGCACATGCAGAGCAACTCCATGTCGTGACTTTCAGGCTCTCCACGTGGTAGCACGAAGCCGAATTTCCACGTCCCAATCAACACCCCTGCTCATTTCTTATATCTCTTTTTTATTTTTTTAACATAAAATTAAATATAATTTTTAATATAATTTTTTAAATAATTTTTGATACATCAAATTTTGATTATTATAATAAATATTACAAATAATTATTTTAATTAAAATATATTAAAAAATATTTTAGTTTAATCCATCAAAATTTCTAAAAAATAAAGTAAAAGAGAGGCTAAGAACTCTCACAGTCTTTGCAGGTGAAAGTACGGTTGTACCCTTATGAAAGACCAAAGCTCTCCAAACAATTAGGGTGGGAGAAACATTTTGGGCCCACCACCGATGAAACAACCTAGACTTGGGAAAAACAGAATGTAAATTGGAGGGTTAGACATGTCTTTTCACCCATGCAACCTTATCCGGAGCTAGTGGGCACCCAGAATATGCTACTTTAGGTCCGGTCCTTGTTACTCTCTTTCCCTAATTTTAATATATAGTATTTATTATTTGGAAGTGGGCTGTGACATCACGTACTAATGTACAAATATTTTAGTTTTTTCAAATTAAAAAAATATTACAATTAAATTTATTTTAATTATTTTATTCGCCCTCCTACCTTGCAATAATGCACAAATTTATAGTTTCCAAAATTACCCTTATGAAGAAAATAAAAATTGAATATCTAGGGTGGATAAATAGAAACCGGTGGGGTCCAATTTGGAATGTTTTGGACTGTGTGGAAAATAGACCTCGATGGATCGCAGTCACAGCGAATCTCTCCTCCGTTTAATAATTATTAATTTATTAATTTGGCGATGGAATCCAGGCTTTCGATACTTACTACCGTTTAATAATCATTCATTTATACATTAATCTACTTTCTTAAAATGCACGTCAAACAATAATTAATTCAATTCAATTATAAACAATTATTTATTAAATTTATTTTGTAAGTATATTTTAAAATGATAAAATGATAAAATAATATATAATTATGTTAATATTTATTATTGATTTTGAATTAGGAGGTCAAATTTCACTTGAAAAGTACGACCATAAAGTGTACTGCTCTCAAATGTAGACGACTAGACGTATGCTTTTATTTTATTTTTATTTAATTTTTATAATTATTTAAAAAATTAAATATACCCAGCGAATTAACCCCACCCAGACCCAGAATTGAGTCTCTCTCGCTCGCTCGCTCGCTCGCTCGGAACTCGCCATTGAACGAGCTCCGTTGCGGATTCCGGCCGTGAATTCCGACTAGTTTCACGTGAACCACCGGAACAGATTTTGATTATCGGCATTGCCGTCTCTCTTCTCCTCTTTTCTTCTTCCTTAACCTGATGGTGATGGACGACAACGAGAGCTGCGGTAGTAGAGCCCACGATGCCTCTTCTCCGGCTCAGACGCGCCTCAACCGGAGAAAGCTCGAGGTCTACAATGAGGTTCTGCGTCGTTTGAAGAACTCAGACAACCAGGAGGCGGTTCTGCCTGGTTTTGACGATGAGCTTTGGACTCACTTCAATCGCCTTCCCGCTCGGTACCTTTTACCATTCATCTCCGCCTCCGAACTTGTTTTTTTTTTTTACCGCCTCTTCTCTTTCGTAGTTCTATTTATTTTGTTTATCTCTTATGTACTGTAACACGGAAAGGGGATGCAAAAAGTTTGGTTGATCTTTTTGTTTACCGATCTTTTTGTTGCAAAAAGTTTGGTTGATCTTTTTCCATGTGATCGCATAAAAATGCTTCATGATTCTTCTTCTCGATTCCTGGATGAGATTTTCTTTAGGATGGATTTGTTATCTATCTGCTACATACGAGTGTGATCATTTTGACGGGTTTTAACCATGTTTAGTCTTCATTTTCATCTTTTTTTTGTGGGTGCTTGAGGTATATAGCTTTTTTGGGGTTTAATTGAACCAATTCACTGTAGGTATGCCCTTGATGTAAATGTGGAGAGGGCAGAGGATGTGCTAATGCATAAGCGACTACTGCATTTAGCTCATGATCCAGTTAATAGACCTGCAATTGAAGTCCGACTGGTCCAGGTAGCTATTATTTTAGCAAATAATTTTTTTTCCTGAAAAAATGATGCCTTTCCTTTTGCTTTACACTCCCTTCATTTTGTTTTTTTAATATATTAATCACTCTACTTTCTTGTGAAAAAGTCGCTTTCCTAACCGTTTTGAGAGTATGCATAGTTGGTGGTACATGTTACTTTATTTCGAACTTCTCTTTCTCATCCTTTTTTTTCCTTCAATTTTCATGAATATCACGTGGCAGTTGTACTTTGTGACGTGTTGTGTTTTTCCATAATAAGTTTGTGAAATGGATTTGATTAGGTCGTACTTGTCACTGACAAACTAACGATGTTGGATGTATTTTGCTAGTCTTAGTAAAAGACAATATTGAGATGAGCCCAACCAGGTGCTTCTAAAGTGAAATTCCTTGTGTAATATAATTACTTTTTCTTAAGGACATCACTCATTCATCATACGACTCCATCTAATTTTCTTAATAATGTTTATCTTAGCTTGTTAGAATAAGTTTATGTACCTTTGTGGTTAAAGGTCTGAGTATGATATCATTGCTCAATGTGCATGAGGTGGTAATAAGCCATACTTCGAAGCATATTGCTTTTCAAAGCTGAGAGACAAGTCTAAGCCAAGCAGATGAATTAAGTGCTTCACGAAAAGGATCGCTGGACGAAATTGCTTATTATGAGTGCTGTCCTTAGAGCTGTTAGGCATAAAAAAAGAAGATCTCTTTTTAATTCTATCAACTATTTGCTGCCTACTCTTGTCACTACCATAACTTTATGCAATATTATGTTGGAAGCCCAGAAGTTTTTTTTAATTGCAAACGATGACTATATTTTTTAATATCAATGAAATTTGTCTGTATTTTTTTCATCATTGACTCATTCACTAATGACAATAATGTAAATTACAGTTCCATGGATGGCTAAATTCATGTTTCTAATACAGATGCAGTCTCTTACTGATGGGAGTTCTTCTGAGTTTACTAATGCAAGTCCAAGTAAAAATGCTGCCCAAAGTTCTTCAAATTTCTTTAGCAGACAGAGGTATGTGGGCATGGATATATTTCTGAAGTTCCTGGATATTTCACTTCCAGATAATTAAAAATTACCTGTAATCATACATGCTTTTATTTTGTCCTCCATTGCATTTTACCTGTTTTTGAGTTTGACACCCTGGTGCACTTTTGTTTTCTCAGCATACACCCACCTCCTGCTTTTGGTTCATCTCCTAACCTGGAAGCTCTGGCACTTGAAGCCAATCAACTACATGATCATGATGAGGAGCACTCTGTCCATGCAATGACACAATTTTCCAGGTGAATTATTTCATTTGAGTAATTATAGCAATGCATTAGGATTGAATTTTTAGTTTCTGCTCTTTTAAGAAACTTTAACTGGTCACAGTGTATATATAATATATAGTTAAAGCTCTAATCTGGTCAATGGTATGCTGAAAACATTTACAATTCCTGCAAATTTTGTTTTGCTATTTGTTGGTAGATTGTAACCGAACATTTGTTTGATGGAGAGATTATGTAGGCCGATGCACGAGATCACTTTCTCGACTGAGGATAAGCCTAAACTTCTAAGTCAGGTATTAATGAATATACACCATAAATTTTAAAAGCATTACTTTTCCAGCAGGATCTTTGTAATGCATAATTGTTTCAAAGGTGTGAAGCATTACATATGCTGAATTGATTGACAAACCACCAATTTTTCTTGTCATTCCTATAAATTAAGTAATTTTAACAATTGAACTGAGTCAAAAGCTTTTAATTGAAAAGAAAAAGAAAGAATATACACCATAAATTGGGAAACCATTACTTTTCCACCAGAATCTTTTATAATGCATAAATGTTTCAAAGGTTTAGCCACACGTATGCTGAAATAATCGTCATACCACCTATTTTCTTGTTATTCTTGTAAGTAGTCGAAACAATTGAATTGAGGCAAAAGCTTGTAATTACAAAAGCTTGTGGAAAGCGCAACCAAGCTCGTTATAATTGAGCTCTTGATGTAAAACTTGTAAATTAGAGATTATTGACTCAGTGATCAGTTCTATTTTTGTTTGGATGGTTGGCTTATTCAATGATTGCAGTTGACTTTGTTGCTTGCTGAGATTGGGCTGAACATTCAAGAAGCACATGCATTTTCAACTATAGATGGTTACTCCTTAGATGTCTTTGTGGTTGATGGTTGGCCGTACGAGGTAAATTAGACTTGATATTTCATTTTCACATTTAAAGATGACTTATATTGATTTCTTCATGTAGGAGAGCTTCATTAATGGTTGTGCAATATGCAGTTATGTTAAATTTTTTCATTGTAAAATGCAAAATGTAACGAAGTTGCTTATAAAACAGGAAACAGGGCAGCTCAAAACTGTACTAGAAAAGGAAGTGTTGAAGTTCGAGGTATTTTTCTGTCATTTAATCCTTATGCTGTATTTGGATAAAAGCACCAAATACAAGATTACCATGGTTCCTATTATTAAATTATTTCTCTTGTTATCATTTTTCTATTCTATGATTGATGCATCAGTAATTCAGTTTGAAATTCGGGGTAACTATTCAGAGGAAGGATTGGGCAAATCATCAATCAATTTCTCCGGTGGGCGAGGATGATAAATTTGGTGTTAAATGTGAATCTGATCATGTAAGGATACCAACTGATGGGACTGATGTATGGGAAATCGATCCTAGATATTTAAGATTCGAGCATAAAGTTGCATCTGGATCATATGGCGATTTGTAAGTTGACAATGTTACTGGGATGAATTCTCTCTCTTCCTTTGTCGTCTCTGCTAGTTGTACTTGGTTTGTTTTCAGTTTATCGTGGAATAAAATAACTTCACTGACCAAACAGATACAAAGGTACATATTGCAGCCAAGAAGTGGCTATTAAAGTCCTGAAACCTGAACGCCTAAATTCTGATATGCAACGAGATTTTGCTCAAGAAGTTTTTATTATGAGGTGTGTCAAATAGTTTAATGTGATTTATATTATTTAGAAAAATTTTATGACTGAGGTGGGTCATATACACTTGCAAAAAAATCTTATAAGATTGGTCACATGTGCGACACCTTATATTCATCCTAACGTTTGAGAAGGCTTGGTTTTTAACTAGAATTTTCTTTGCTATATATTTTCCGGTGGTTGAGGATCTCTGCCCGTGTCTCTTGAGAATTCTATTGTTAAATTATTTGGATTGACTTTATTCTGGATTTCCAGGAAAGTTAGGCACAAAAACGTTGTGCAGTTTATAGGTGCATGTACCAAGCCTCCAAGCCTCTGCATTGTGACCGGTAATTTCAGATAAAATTTGTGTGATTGTCTTCATGTTTTGGGCTTCAGTTAAATTTCTTCGGCAGGTTGAGGATTATGTTTTAGGCGATTGTCAACTCAACTTTTTTCCCATTTTAATCCAGAGTTTATGTCTGGTGGAAGTGTGTATGACTACTTGCATAAACAAAAAGGCATTTTTAAGCTTCCGTCCTTACTCAAGGTTGCAATCGATGTCTCCAAAGGAATGAATTACTTGCACCAAAATAATATAATCCATAGAGATTTGAAGGCAGCCAACCTTTTGATGGATGAGAACGAAGTAAGAATTTCCTCATTTTGTCAATTTTGTACATTGGAAAAAATGCATCAATTGGTATTGTTAGAAATAGAGAGAAAAGGAATAATGTTACATCTTATTTCATTCATTTGATAAAATATTTATGCACAAAGTTGAAATATAAATAAAAAAACTAACAACTATGGCAGCTAACATATGGAGACCGATGCTTAAATAAATTAATTCCTAATTCAATATAATATCAAATTTAATTTAATTAAGAAAATATCAATCTTAATTCTTAACAGGTACAATGCTTTTCAGGTTGTTAAGGTTGCTGATTTTGGAGTTGCTAGAGTAAAATTACAGTCAGGAGTTATGACAGCTGAAACTGGGACATACCGATGGATGGCTCCAGAGGTTTGTAATTTACTTGAGACTTTGTGATTGCTTCTTATCTAGTTTCTAGAATTACAATTTTTGACTATCACTGCCAATTATTTATAATAAAAGGAAATGTAAATAGAAGTAACTTACAGCATGAGAGAAGGGAATAAGCGTTCTCAATAAAAAATAAAAGTAAAAAGAAAGACCATAAATTTTAAGCAATATACTCCGAGTTTAACAAAAATGGAAAAAGAAAAATGATAATTGTAAAACAATTTCTCTCCAATAACAAAGAAACGACACCACAAAGGCAAGTCCTAATGGATGAAAAATTGCAAAAGTACTACTATTTTTAATGTTCATAGAAGAAGAAAGAGAAAACAAATAAATTATGAATTGAGAAACGAGCTGGACGTAATATTTTGCATTTACTTTTCAATTTTTTGCCTCATCTCATTGTATTTATTGTTTGCATTGAAGGTAATAGAACACAAACCTTATGACCATAAGGCTGATGTTTTCAGTTTTGGAGTTGTATTATGGGAGTTACTTACTGGAAAGGTAATAAGCTTGTGGAAGGCTCTTTTCTCACCACCTCCCATGAAGATAGCTTCCTCCATATTGCTTACTGTAATATCCTTGTGTTTTTCTTACCAGCTTCCTTATGAATACTTAACCCCTTTACAAGCTGCCGTTGGCGTCGTTCAAAAGGTGAATTTCTGTTCTCTTGTCAACTTATATCTTATCATGTCAAGTCAGATCATTTGTCAGATTTATTGCAAGAAGGGTACGAATGATTAATATAGAACGACTTAGAAACTTCATGTAGGTTAGATTAACTCAATATGAACATTGATTTCAGAGTATAAGGCCTACTGTTCCAAAGAACACTCACCCAAAGCTGGTTAACTTGATGGAGATGTGCTGGCAACAAGATCCATCAGCAAGACCCGACTTTTCAGAAATCTTGTCAATATTGCTACAATTAGCCAAGGAGGTACCCTTTCTTAACTTCATTCTTGTGCCATGGTATGTATGATACAGACATGTCACTACACCCTGTAAATACAACATTCTAGAGCAACTAAAAAAGGCTCATCCCATTATGCAACTTTTTTGTGTATTTCATCAAGCAGGTCGGGGACGATGGAGACGAACGGCGCAAGGAAAAATCTACCGGAGGATTTCTATCCGTTCTGAGGCGAAATCATATCTAAAAAAAACACACAGACGGGGAAAAATGCTTACGACGAGAATAATGGTGTTCATTTTGACCCTTTTTTTTGAGGTACTTTTATCGCGTATAGTATTTACCACTTCACCTACCATTTTCCTCCTTTTTTATTAACTTAAGTTCAATTCAAATCATAGCTTTTTTTTGTTCCATGGAAAAGGTTGATGTTGGGAGTCTGAGTTGGAGTTGCATTGTAACTTTCCGGGAACTTGCGGCTTTATCATGAAAAAAAAATACTTTTTTGTGATGAATTTACCACTTCACTTTGATGTGTCTGTCGTGTCGTGATCGTTTATCTTTACAAAAGTAGAAATATACGTATATCTGTGTCTAAAATCTCTTTGAAAAAGAGGGGTGGGCTTGATTGGAAAAAGAGATTCTTTGGATATGATTAGGTGTTCTAATACACTTATTATGGTTTGTCTTGGAGTTCCGCTCGAACCCAAATCCTCGCAGAGCGAAGGATTGGGCACGAATAGGTGTGCACGGACAATGAGTTACCGTTATTTGCAAATACATGTATACCATCGTCTTCCCAAGGTATTAGCTTTCTGGTTTTGAATCACCAAGCTGCACCTTCATGTGGCCTCTCCTTTGTCTCAACCCTTAGGGGTGAGATTAGATTATAAAAATAATAATTAATACAAATATAATAAATTATTATAATTATATTTATTGTATAAAGAATCAAGAATTATCATCCAATGAAAATGCACCATATTTTATTGTACAAAATGCACTTACAACGGGGCTCTGAGCTTCAACATCAAGAAGAGCGGGGAGTATAAATAGAGAGGAAATGGAAGACTAAGTGGCGCCACAACAGGGTGTGAAAGTGAAACTGGGGAAAGCTCCATTTCTGAAGAGTCTGTGAAAGCAGAGAGGCGAGGGTGATGAGGGAATGGCCAACCTATCCAGCCTGGTTCGCGAACTTCGAGAACGCATAGCCGCTTCTTCTTCCACTCCTCCTAATCGAGCCGACGATGACGCTTTGGAGACCAGATTTCGCGCTGTTCTTCCCAATCTTCTCCACGCTCACGTCGTTCCTTCTTCTTCAGGTTCTGCATTTGATTTTCCTCGTTTTGTTCTTTTGGTGGCTTAATCACGCCAATAGCGTTAGGCTCACTCCCCTTGTCCATTGAATCGGGGCAGTGAAGTACTCAAATGATCTCATGAACTACATTAACTTGTTCTTTCATGTTAAAGCTCGGCGCTGTTAAATTTGTACGATGGTCAGTATAATCAAAAGAGAAAAACTGATTTATTTCTGAAATGTGGACCCATTCTCTTGCAGCTAACGAAAGAGAAGTAACTGCTGTGTTAAAACTGATATCACACATCGCAAGGAACTTTCCCGGGGTTTTCTTCAATGGAAAGGCCGCCGCCGTTCTGCCTGTGATTGGTCGGATATTGCCCTTTTTTTCTGAACCTGCATTTTGGTCAGCTACTAATCTTTCTTATTTGTAACATAAATTTTACCTTATTTTACTATATATCAATTTAATTATTACTTTTTATGCTACCTTTATCATATATTTTCAGAATTTGTGCATTTGCCTTATGATCTCCGAAAGAGCGTTAGCTAGTAATTTTTATTATTTGGAAACAAGTTGTTTTCGTTGAACTATGGAGAAAACTACAGTTGCACTTAAACATGTTAGTTGGATTGGCATAATGATACAAGATGTTTTGCTATTAGCTAGATGGTTAATTCTTCTCATGTTTAAAGTATGGTTTCAAAATAATAAAATGATGTACATTTGATTGGCCATGCGCTCATGGGTATTGAGAAATAATTTTAAGGCCTTATTTTTTGGAATATACTTCCTTTCAAATTTGATTTTTTTGTCAAGTATTTTTTTAAATGTTATCCAGTAAAAGTAATGCATTTCTATTTCAGTGCACGACATGGAGTAATATTTGAAACAGTTGGATCCCTTTTATCCTTGCTTCGGGCTGGAGCACGGGATGCATACCGTTTGTTCTTCATTGATGTTATGTTGATGATTGAAGGTACATTATTCTGACCACAAAACATAACTTGTTTTTTATGACTATATCATTTATTTTATTTGTAAAGAACCTTATAGCTCCTACTAGTTTATTTCTTTTAAGATATTTGTATTGATGGGAGGACTTACTCTTTCTCCTCTCTTCAAGAGCTCCTTTTTTCCTATTGTGACTGGGCTGAGAGGAAAGGGACTGGATTTTTGTTATGTACTCATAATATTAATTTTTTTTTTACTACTTATATGTTTTTTTTTGTCTCGTCAGATCTTTTATTTATTGCTTCTCTTGACATCAATGAATCATGCATCGGGGGATCTACTAGAGTGAAATTAAGGTGTTTCTCAGACTCCTTTGCAAATATATCTATTGAGCCTGCTCATATGGGGGATTTGCCAGAAAGTAACAAACCAAATGAGGGCACTGGCATATTAGTCAACGTTACAGGAAAAAGTAGGTGGCAACCTTTCGCAACTTGGATAATTAAGCTTCTTACAAAATTCATTGCTGAAGGAACTGTCTATGTGGAAGGGTTAATTAACATATCAGATATTTCAGCTGCATGTTCTTTTTTATGTTATGTGGATGCTGATTTGCAAATGGTTAGTTGGTTTCTCACAATTTGGTTCTTGTAGAGCATTTGAAATTTAGTCCTTATAAATTCACGATTTTTTCCTCGCATTAGATGTTACTGACATTTGCAATTTTTTGGAAGGCATGCTTTGATTTTGTGCGCATCATTGCGTCGGTGCTAGAATATGATATCATTCCGTACCAGAATTTAATCCAATCATTATCTGCCATATTGGATGTAGACAAAGAGGCACTTCCTGTTTTTAGGTACCACTTTCGAAAGTTGAATTTGTAGGCTTGTAGCTTCTTATTAGTATATTAATGTTATCACCATAAATGTCATCTCCCAACTCCCAAGTGAAATCAATCCAAGTTGATGGCACTTAAGACTCATGAATTGTGCAATGGAAGTTTTTTTTTTGGTATTCGAAACAGAAAAAAAAAATAGAAACAGAGAAATAACTAACAAAAGAGAAAATTCTATTGATCGAAAGTGTCAAAAAGTCTTCATCTAATATTCATGACATATTCATGACAATCCCTATCAATATAGTTCATCTTTGATTTGAAATATCTAGTAAGATAAAATAAATCTCTACGAAAACATTCAAAACGATAAAATCTATTTAATACGTTAAAACAAATAAATCAAATACGAAGATAATAAATAAGTTGAAATATTGAAAAGATTGCAAAGTTAAATATCACGAGCTTATGGGATTGTTTTGCAGCCATGTTATGCATCAATTTCATCTCCTTGAAGAATAATCATCCTCGAGTTTCATAGCTACAAGAAACTTCTCCCTGATTAAATGCGAGTTTCGTGGTTGCTCTCTTGAATAATTAAGCTTGCTGAATATTATATCCCCTTTTTTGAACTTCAATGAAAATTGTACGAGCCACTCCAAATTGCTCACACACCTCAAACATAATATAAAAAATTAACTCGTGAAATCGTTCAAATAACTTTAATTTTGTATTGCTTCAACACTCTGCATGCTGATCTTGTGTCCCATTATAGTGTAGAAGTTAGGAGGAAAACACATTTTTCTTGGTTGGTGAAGAATTATCAAGGTTCTTTTTCGCTGATACTGGTGATTCTAAAGGTTTTGAGTTATGTAAATCTTGTTGCTCTTCCACTTTTTGGCGACATCCTTTCTGTTCACTTTTTTTTAGCAGAAAACAATGCTGTAATCATTATCACCTATTTGTAGACTTAATGGTTACGCCATACAACTGATCAATATTAGTATTCAAGTTATTGTATTAAAAAAAATTTCTGTCCGTCATATTTTATGCTCCAACACTGGGATCATTTGCAGAAACATAAGTTACGATTCCTGCATAGGGAGCTGCCTTAATGTTCTATATTCGAGCTGTCCAGATTATGTTGTCAAGTTGACCGCAAAAGATGTGATTAAAATAATCCCTCAATCAATGAGGAGAACCAAAAGCCCAGAGCTTAAGGTTAATATTCATATCCCAAGTCTTACCTAGAGAATGCTTGATATTTCTAGTGTGGTGTTTATCTTTCCTATGTCATGAATATTTTATGAGGGAATGAATTATTATGGTGGCCATCTGATATAACTTTCTTTATTCTCTTAGGTTGCATTATGTAATGCTTACGTTCGGATTGCTAAAATCTGCTCACCGCATGTCTGGAGTCCTGAAATACTTATTGATATGCTTTATTTTCCAGAACCATGCCTTGCTTTGAAAGAGTGCTTGCAGACCGTTCTGTCCAATCTTGGTTCTTCTAATACTGGTGGGTTCACAATGGTGAGTCCTAGGTTTGAGTTATTAGCATCAGATGGTAAATCAATGAAAAAGTCGATTGCTGGAGAAAAAAGGTGTATCCAGGACATGAATATTGCTAACAATAAGCGGCAGAAGCTCAGTGGAGAAATGACAAATTTTGATAGCAAGAACACTCAGATAATTACTTATGGAAGCAAAGAAGATCCTTCAGATAGTTTGAGTGCATTGATTCTTTTATTTGTTGAAAATTTAAAAGCTCCAACCACCTTTGACCAATCTGTTTCAGATGTATCATGGAGAGCTCTTAGCATACTTTGCACTACGTTTAGTATATATTCCGAGACCGTTCTGTTTCTCAATATCTTTCATAAAACTCTGTCTTTGATTCCCTGGATATATGAGCAGGTAACTACAGTTATCTTTGTTAAGGTTTTATTAGTTAACTTGGTCTCTTTTTAAGTGATTGGAATCCACACTGTGCAGGCAAAACAAGGATGTCCCCTCCCTGGTGATATTTCAATTTACCTTGAAGGAATTTACAGCATATTGCTTTTTCCAGGTGAGGCAACAAACCCTTGTTTTCTCCTATCATTTTAATAAGAAACAAATTATAAAAAACTAACATGAGAGGCGGTTTTATGCTACTGCTTAGTCCATCTAATTAGAAATGAGTACAACAAAGGAGTAACTCCTAAAGGCTTAGAGTTGAAAATTAATGTTGTCAACATACCGTCATTGTTTGGTGTAATATCCTTAAAAGGACAACATTGCAAAGTAATCATAGAACCCACACTTTTGTGAGAAGATTAAATTTCTGAAGAGTTTTAGCTTCTCATTCTTGCTTCCCGTTTAAGCGCAAGCATGAAGAAGATTGAGATGAATGCTTCAGTCATCTGCGGAAGGTGAATAAACATTGAACGATGCTCTCTTTCTTCACCTTGTATTTATTATAAAGTTCATATTGCTTTAGAAAATGTGTTTTCACTTCATGTTTTGTTGTCGGTACTTATAAGTGGTCGAACTTTTCTAAGAGAACATCTTAAGAGATTCATATTGTATAAATCATTTTTGTAATTCAAGATTCAGGAGAACATAATTTGAGTATTTCTGCTCATCCTGCCCCATCAATGTTGATATTTCTTTTTTTGAAAACATAATTAATGAGCCCATTGCATATTTACTGTTAAAAGACATGACTAACTGACATATTTTGTTAGGTCCACATCTCCCTGCCCGAAGTAAGGATCACTGCTCTGACCTTTTGCCTGCACTACTCAAACTTCCGTGGACCCATTCTACCTTGGTAGCTGAATCCAATAATCTATTGCCGACAAAATGCATCTCCATACACATAGCATCTTTAGTTTTTCCCAGTTTAGTAAGCGATATTGATCTTGAAGTCTTGGACCTTGGTCTTCTTGATGAATCTGAAGATGTAAGAACTGAAGCTGTTATTTCTATACCCATGATTGTATTCTGGTCTGGATCAGCTGTTCTAACAAATTTGCTCCAGAAGCTCGAGTAAGTGAGAATTTGGTGATCTTTATTTATGTTTAGCATAACATAAAATCTAATTTTCATTTTGCAAATTACTAGGATTGGAATTAATTAGATGTGCGATTTTGTTTGAAATTTCATGGACGCTTGAATGACAGATTTTTTGGCGCGATGCGTGAAAGGATATTTTGAGAGTTATATGTAGATGGGTGGAAATTAGGGTGTATGTATATTTAAAACACTTGAGAAGAATATACAACTGTACAGCATAACCGACCAATCTTTTACCTTGACCATTATGGAAGATTTGTTCTTTGCCGAGATATATTAATTCTTTTGAAATTGCTCCTTCAACAGAATACCTGAAAAAAGGGGCACTCTGGCTATTGTATCTAAACGAACTATGATGAAGTTTATAACTGCTATTATAAATAGTAGACCCAATGAAATTTTTCCAAAAGTCAAATTTACACCTCGTGGATGAATTTGACTTATTCCTCTAATCATCCTTTCCCCTTACTCGTTGTAGGTTGCTGGAGAGAGATAATAATGAGAGTGTCAAAAAGACTATTCCTATCTGTCTTGGTTTTTTGTCTTGCCTTTCTGGTTCTTGTACTGGTCCAAGTGACGAAAACAAATGCAAATTGTTTTTGAATACAAAAACTGATAGGAATGACTTAAAAGTAGATTACTTGATGCAAGGATTTTGGTGTTCAAAGTGTGACAAAAATGTGTTACACAATCAAGAGCTTTATACAAAGGTCATTGAAGCATCTGGGGTCGAGAGTTTCAGAAAAACAAGAAATTTGGATTTTGATTTCAGTCGTTTGATTTCTATATTCTTCAAACTTCTTTTTGATGAGTCGATAGAAGAGGTTCAAGTAATATGTGTTAGGGTTATTGGGCGTATTCTTGTTCACAGTGGTCGAGATACTCTCCTTAAAACAAGAAATGAATGGTGTAGATGTTTTGAGTTTCTCCTTCTTAGTAGAACGAAGTATGTCAGAGACGCTTTCTCATCTCAGCTTGGTTCCTTCTTTGACAATCATGTTTTGAGTTGCTTATTTCCCGATGAGGACATTTCAAGTGCAAATAGAGGACAAATACTTGTTGACATTATTAAATGTGCACTGGCGGCTGTTGTAGATCCAAAAATCTTTGAGACTCTTTTAGAATCAGTGTCAGAAGTCATGACTGCAGTAGATATTCAAAGTCCAATTTTTACGTCTTCACTTTTCTTATTGGTAAATCAGCTTGACAATCTACACGTGACGGTGAGAATGAATGCATCAAGCTTAATTCATAAGGCTTGCTATTTTCATCTCCAAGGTGGGTTCAAACTTATTTTTGCAAAAGTAATTCATCTCCGAAATGAACTATTTGAGTTCCTTTCTGAGAGTCTCTCTAGCCGTCCAAAAGTGGTCAGAGAGTTTGCAGAGGCTGTTCTTGGTGTTGAAACTGAAGAGCTTATTGAGCAAATGATTCCAGTTGTATTACCAAAGTTGGTATTGTGTCAACAGAGCAACGGTCAAGCTGTTGAAACGTTATATGAGATAGCTAAGTGCCTGAATACTGACATGGTGCCATTGATAGTCAATTGGTTGCCAAAAGTCCTTGCCTTTGCTCTTCATCAAAGAGATGGGGAAGACCTTAGATTGGCCTTGGAATTTTACCACACACAGACTGGTTCCAGTGAGCAAGAGATATTTGCAGCTGCATTGCCAGCACTTTTGGATGAACTTGTATGCTTTGTGGATGGCGGTACTTTAAATGAGATCAGTGAAAGGTATATGCTGTAGCAGCCAACTCATAATATTTTTTTCTGTGATGCTTATATTTCCTCTTTGTTTACTATATTCGTATAACCAGTGGTTGTTAGAATCTGGATTGTTTTATCTGCTTTCTTTTTCTAATCACTTGTGTTTCTTGATTTTCTTGAGCCACTTATCGGTGTTGCTGTGTGGGAGTCAAAGTCTTGGTTCATCTTTCAACGCTTTTTGTGTTGGATCATTTTTCAGGTTAGTAAGAGTGCCTCAGATGATTAAAGAAGTTGCTAGAATTCTCACTGGTGGTGAAGATCTCCCTGGATTCTTGAGAAATCATTTTGTTGGACTTCTTAACAGTATTGATAGAAAAATGCTTCACGCGGATGATGTGTGGCTGCAGAAACAAGCTCTGCAACGCATTGAACTGCTGATTAAAATGATGGGCGCCAACCTTCGTACCTATGTGCCAAAAGTAATGGTGCTTCTCAAGCATGCTGTTGAAAAAGAATCACTGCAAAGTGAAGGTCTCTCTGTGTTGCATTTTTTTGTTGAGCAATTGGCAAAAGTATCACCTTCTAGCATAAAGCACTTGATTTCTCAAGTTTTTGCTGCGCTTATTCCTTTTCTCGAGAGAGGGAGAGAAAATACTTCCGCTCATTTGGATAGAGTCGTGAAAATTTTGGAAGAGCTTGTTTTAAAGAATAGGGCTATTCTGAAGCAGCATATCTGTGAATTTCCTCCATTGCCCAGTTTAGATGCTTTGACAGAGGTGAACAAAGCCATTCACGAAGCTCGTGGTTCAATAACTTTGAAGGATCATTTGCATGACATTGTCGATGGTCTGAATCACGAGAACTTAAATGTGAGATATATGGTTGTGAGCGAGTTAAGCAAATTGCTTAACACGAGAAGGGAAGAGGTAACAGCTCTTATTACTGCTGAAGCTAATGCAGACATGGACGTTTTAAGTTCATTGATAACATCATTACTAAGAGGATGTGCAGAAGAATCCAGGACAGTGGTGGGTCAGAGGCTGAAGTTGGTTTGTGCTGACTGTCTTGGAGCCCTAGGTGCGGTTGATCCTGCAAAAGTGAGTGGATTCTCTTGCCAACGCCTTAAAATACAATGTTCTGATCATGACCTTATATTTGAGTTGATTCACAAACATTTGACCAGGGCTTTTAGAGCTGCCACTGACACGATTATCCAAGATTCGGCTGCATTGGCTATACAAGAACTGCTAAAGATTGCAGGTTGTGAGGCATCAATGGACGAAAATGCAGCCACTTCAATGCAACGTAATTCTAAGAATGAAGAACAAACATCTGGGAGTAAGTGTTCGGATGGTAGCAGTGAAATAAGTAGGAGAGGTCAGAGGTTATGGGACCGATTCTCTAACTACATAAAAGAGATAATAGCACCTTGTTTGACCTCAAGATTTCTGCTCCCCAATGTGGCGGATTCGGCATCTACCGGTCCTGTTTATCGGCCATCAATGTCCCTCCGAAGATGGATATTTTTTTGGATTAAAAAGCTAACATCACATTCTACTGGATCTCGCGCTAGCATTTTTATTGCTTGTCGAGGTATTGTTCGTCATGATATGCAGACTGCTGTCTATCTGCTGCCATATTTAGTCCTTAATGCTATATGTCATAGTACAGAGGAAGCACGGAATGGCATAACTGAAGAAATTTTGTGTGTTCTAGATGCTGCAGCATCTGAAACTAGTGGTGCTGTTGTCCATGGGCCCTTTGGTGGTCATAGCGAAGTTTGTATTCAAGCTGTTTTCACTCTTCTTGATAATCTAGGACAATGGGTGGATGATGTCGAACAAGAATTAGCACTTTCTCAATCTTGTCAGTCCTTGACTTCAAAGCATCAAGCATCAAAGACTAAGGATCAAGTTTCGAATTCTCTGACAGATCAGAACCAACTTCTGGTGCAATGCAGATACGTGTCTCAGCTTTTGACTGCAATTCCAAAGGTAACATTAGCTAGAGCATCCTTGAGGTGTCAGGCTTATGCAAGGTCTTTGATGTACTTTGAGTCTTATGTTCGTGGAAAGTCTGGTTCTTTTAATCCTGCTGCTGAGAGGAGTGGCATTTTTGAGGACGAAGACATCTCGTATTTAATGGAAATCTATAGCTGTCTTGACGAACCTGACGGTCTATCTGGTCTGGCATGTTTACGAAAGTCTTTATGTCTGCAAGATCAGCTTCTATTAGATAAAAAATCAGGAAACTGGGCTGAAGTCTTAACTTCTTGTGAACAGGCTTTGCAAATGGAGCCAACTTCTGTTCAGAGGCATTCAGATGTTTTAAACTGTTTGTTGAACATGTGCCATCTTCAGGCGATGGTTACTCATGTGGATGGTTTGATATCTCGGATTCCTCGATACAAGAAGACCTGGTGCATGCAAGGTGTTCAAGCAGCATGGAGACTCGGCAGGTGGGATTTGATGAATGAGTACCTACATGGAGCAGATGGAGAAGGTCTACTTTGTAGTAGTTCTGAGAGTAACGCTGTCTTTGACTTAGATGTTGCAAAGATTCTTCAATCAATGATGAAAAAGGATCATTTCTCAGTTGCTGAGAAGATTGCAATGTCCAAGCAAGCTCTGATTGCCCCTATTGCCGCTGCCGGTATGGATTCGTATATCCGTGCTTACCCATTCATTGTGAAACTTCACATGCTACGAGAGCTGGAGGACTTCCATAATATTCTCGTCGATGAATCTTTCTTGGAGAAATCATTTCAAATGAGTGATCCACATTTCGCAAAAGTAATCGAGAATTGGGAAGATCGGCTTAAATTTACCCAGCCATCACTTTGGGCTAGAGAGCCGCTTCTGGCTTTTCGAAAACTGGTCTTTGGTGCTAGTGGCCTTGGGTCTCAAGTTGGAAACTGTTGGCTTCAATACGCAAAATTGTGTCGCTTGGCTGGTCATTATGAAACAGCTAACCGTGCGATTTTAGAAGCCCAGGATTCTGGTGCCCCTATTTTTCACATGGAAAAAGCTAAACTTTTTTGGAGCACTAGGCGATCAGATAGTGCCATTTCAGAGCTACAACAGTCTCTTCTTAATATGCCAGTGGAGGTATTAGGCTCTGCTGCAATATCATCTATATCGAGCCTTTCTCTGGCTCCACTGAACCCTCCACCTCTTATCTCAGACACTCAAGGTTTAAATGAGAACCGAGATACAGCAAAAACCCTCCTGTTGTACTCTAGGTGGATTCATTATACTGGGCAGAAACAAAAGGAGGATGTGATTAATCTCTATTCTAGAGTAAGAGAGCTGCAACCTAAATGGGAGAAAGGATATTTCTATATGGCTAAGTATTGTGATGAGTTGCTTGGTGATGCCAGGAAGCGCCAGGAAGAGAATTTGGACATGGGTCCAAGGATTCTACCTGTATCCTCTGGCAATATTTCCTCTTCAAATTTGAATTCTGAAAAGCTCTGGTGGTCTTATTTACCTGACGTTCTATTGTTCTATGCGAAAGGGCTTCATAGAGGCCACAAGAATCTCTTTCAAGCACTTCCAAGGTTATTGACCTTATGGTTTGACTTTGGGAGTGTATACCATAGAAAAGGGTCATCATCAAATAAAGATTTGAAAAGTGTTCATGGAAAGGTGATACTATTCTCAGCAGATTTTCATTCGATCTCTCTGAAATTATGTGCTTTCTAATCTCATATGACTGTTTAATACTTTTCTCCAGGTAATGAGTATAATGAGAGGCTGTTTAAAGGATTTGCCCACGTATCAATGGTTAACAGTACTGCCCCAGTTAGTATCTAGGATTTGTCACCAGAATGAAGAAACTGTGCGATTGGTTAAACACATCATCACCTCTGTTGTTCGAAAATACCCTCAACAAGCACTATGGATTATGGCCGCAGTTTCAAAATCTACTGTAACATCAAGGCGAGAGGCGGCTGCTGAGATCATTCAAGCTGCACGAAAAGGTTTCTCCCAAGGAAACATTGGCAACAATTTGTTTGTTCAGTTTGCTACCCTAATTGATCATCTAATAAGGTTATGCTTCCATGCTGGTCAACCGAAAGCTAGGACAATAAACATTTCAACTGAGTTTAGCGCATTGAAAAGGATGATGCCACTGGATATTATCATGCCCATTCAACAATCTCTGCTGGTTAGTTTGCCGGCATATGATTCGAATTTTACTGATTCACAGAGCTCGGATATCTTTTTGACAAATGAGCTTCCTACAATATCTGGAATAGCTGACGAGGCTGAGATCCTTTCATCACTTCAGCGACCTAAGAAAGTATGTTCCTCTATGATCGAATTGTATTGGTATCAGAATCATTTATATCCTTTATTGCATGAAAAATACAAAAAAAACATTATGACATCTTTAGTCTCGCAAGGTTTAGACTTCATAACTATATGAAAATTTTGTAGTAAGCAAGGATATCAAGTTGAGAAGATTTTATTTGGAAAAAGTTAATCCTTCATGCAAAACAAAAGCACAGTTCTTGAAGAAATGAACCTGAAAAAGTCAATGCCCGTGTTTCTAACTTGCTGACGTTAGCCTTGATCTTATAACTCAATATTTGTCTTTTTGTGAACGCAGAGATTGGATTTGTTGATTTGTGGCTTAAAATGTTTGTTCTGGGCAATTCTGTTTCCTCTCAGCCAATTTTGTAAACGTTATAATTCTTATGATGTGATCTCTTTTGTTTTGTCTGTTATGTCTAAGGTCCAAGCATGGCCAAACATCTCTTCTTCCAAGAGATGGCATGCATCATACTTTTAATGATGGGTTCTGTTGAATTGGCATTTCAGATTATTTTACTAGGAAGCGATGGCACTCAGCGTGCATTTCTCTGCAAGCCAAAAGACGATCTTCGAAAAGATGCCCGAATGATGGAGTTCACGGCAATGATAAACCGTTTGTTATCCAAATACCCCGAAAGCCGTCGTCGAAAGCTTTACATTCGTACCTTTGCTGTGATACCTTTGACAGAGGACTGTGGTATGGTAGAATGGGTACCCCACACTCGTGGTCTTCGTCATATACTGCAAGACATATATGTTACTTGTGGTAAATTTGATAGGCAGAGGACAAATCCTCAAATTAAACGAATTTATGATCAATGCCAAGGCAAAATGCCAGATGATGAGATGTTGAAAAGCAAAATACTTCCCATGTTCCCTCCAGTTTTCAACCGTTGGTTTCTCACCACTTTTTCTGAGCCTGCTGCGTGGTTTAGGGCTCGGGTAGCATATGCTCACACAACTGCAGTTTGGTCTATGGTTGGACACATTGTGGGGCTTGGGGACCGGCATGGTGAAAATATTCTTTTTGATTCTACTACAGGCGATTGTGTTCATGTGGATTTCAGCTGTTTATTTGATAAAGGCTTGCAGTTGGAAAAGCCTGAGCTTGTGCCATTTAGACTAACTCAGGTGAGGTGGTCAATGTCCACTGCTTGAAATGTGGGAATTGACCTTGATTCATCCGACTGGATTTTGATTATTATGCAAAAACGTAGCATATTGTTTACCTATTTACCTTGAAGAAAATGGTTGTAACCCTTTCTTCGTAGGAATTTCATTTGTTTTAATGTCGTACTCATTGAAACTTTGTGGCTACCTGCAGAACATGATTGATGGTTTAGGGATTACTGGGTACGAGGGGATTTTCTTGAGAGTAAGTGAAATTACACTTACAGTATTGAGGACACATAGGGAGACTTTGATGAGTGTACTTGAAACTTTCATTCATGATCCCCTGGTGGAGTGGACAAAATCTCATAAATCTAGCGGTGTAGAGGTTCAGAATCCACATGCTCAGGTTTGGATTTCAACTATTCATAAAATTAAATTATAAGCAATGGTTTGATACCTTAAAAACAGTGGTTTTTTCGCTATATAACTGAAGCATAGATAAGATTAGGCTACTGTGGTAAATACATTGTCGTTGCTTCAATGTTTTTAATCTTTTATGCATGTGGAAGAAAGATATGGGTCGCTTAAAGTTTAAAATAACATTTTTTTTCTTGGAATAAGGTTGCAATTCAGAAAATATTAAATCGACATCTTAATACATCATTAAGTTTATCTTTAAAAGCAACTTTGTATCCCACTTATTCAAAATTCATTCTCTAAAATTAAATGCTTAGCACGACAGTTTAACTTATTATTTCTGTTTTGAATTATATAAATGTATTTGTGACCTATTGTAGCGAGCCATCAGTAATATTGAGGCTAGGTTACAAGGAGTTGTTGTTGGTGTTGGAGCAGCCCCATCTTTACCTCTTGCCGTAGAAGGTCAAGCTCGTCGGTTGATTGCGGAAGCAGTCTCCCACAAAAATCTAGGGAAAATGTATATATGGTGGATGCCTTGGTTCTGAATGATATGTACATGGGGATATATGTCAATCTTCCAGGTAAAATGTTTAATTTTTCATAGTTTTGTTGGAAAGTGTATTGTTGATTTGCTTCTAACACAAACAAGTTATATTTTAACAAGTTAGTGGAAAAAGTGTAATTGTGAATTGAACTTAAAAGAACTTTATTGCAAAAACTGGGAGAACTTTCACTGTGATATTCATAAGTCTCAATTAAAATTAGTCTTATGTATCCAAATTATATCCGCATGAATGTATCTTATGTTCGGTAAATTTATGAATGACAACAAAGATGAACAACTTATATTCATGGTAATGCAAATTTTGTTTTATTTCTAGGTTGTCGCCTTTCCTCAGTCGACAGGGTTCATTGTGAATAGAGTGTGGATCGGTTGTTTAGAGGTGTTCTCTGCTAGGCCTCAATTTTTGTAGCATTAAAGGGTTATGCAATCTCATTATCCACTCTCTGAATCTCTGACTATATATTCTTTTGGGACGGAGGAGGTAACGCAATCTCTTGTATAATACAGATGTAGATAATTACATAATACTTCCATGTCTACCCTTTTTTGTCTTGTATGCACGAAAAGAAGATCCAAATTAAAAAAAAAATTCAGAATGTCTGAAGAAAGTTTGAATAACTCTCTTAAAAGCGTGCTAGTGAGTGGTGAATGCAGGTAAGGGTCTTAAACATACTAATTCTTTACATATTTGCAGTTAAGCCTATTTTTACGTTATGAAACTATCAAAGTTGACGTTTTCTTGTGCAATTTTTTGAGTTGTAAGTTCCAAAATGGCTGCAAGACTATGTTTTCTTCTTTGATCTTTCTCTCGGGTTTTCGTTCCTCTCCTCTGTGATATCTGCTGTTCTTGAATGCATCATTAAATGTAGATAACAGCTGCTTATTAGTGACATCTGTTCTGTGTTTGAGCTGCCTGAGGAATCAATTTCATGTTTTGCTCGGATTTTGTCTCGTGTTGATTTCTTAGGACATGTGTGCCGCCCTTGCAGGCTAGTTTCGAAGGGTGAGTTATGTACCGTTGCTTCTCTTTGACGGATATCTTGGGAATGGATCGTCGGGAGATGAGGTTGGTGGGTATCCTACTGTGTTGCCTCGGCCTTTTTTCCGTTCAGCCCCACCATTTTTCTTGAACAGTTTCTCCAGTTCCAATCCTCCGTTGGATGACACAATATGAAGAAATTCTGCAACGGATTACAATTGAGACGATACGGAGGTGTAAGGCTGTTTTGGGAGATGGCTTCACAATGAAATGTCCAAATGTAATATCGTTCTCGAAGATTGTATCGACATTACTCGTATTTATAGACGTTAAGATAGATGAACGTCCTATTACTTTTAGGAATTAACACGACGAACTACTTCAAATAACGTTTGATTTGTGTAATAATTATCGAATCTTCTTTATAAATATCCGGATCGACACGTTCAGAATACAAACTCGACAATAGTTCTTCTTTACGAGACGATCTTGATATTTAGGAGCGACCAAAGAAACCTAGTACAAGTAAGATATCGTATCCTAAATATTCGGCATCGAGTTGAATTTTTTGACCGTGTTTTTGGAACATTTTGTGTTCTATACAAAGTTGATTACTTCAAAATAAAAATAAAAAAGCTTTATACTTACATTATACATCTCCCCCAGCGTGAAACTCTTTGTCTTCTAGGCTTCAACACACCCTTCAATGGCGTTTTTCAATGGTGAACTCCTATTTGCCCTCATCACCAGGCTCTGAATAAACGCCATCATCTGAAAGTTTAATTTTCGAATTCCATAGCAGGGAAGTTAGATTTCTGATAAAATTCAGATGTTTTTTCTACTTCTGTGTCAAATTAAACTCCATTTTCAGCCTCTGCATGGTTTGAGGAGTTTAGAGTTCTCACCGAGGCCACGCCAATGCACATAATACTGAATCCGGGGTAATTGAAAGGCGGTTTCTCTGACAGAAACAATGCTGCATAAAAATGGATGAAAATCTCAGAATCTCGGGTCGTCCGGGTTCGAAGTTTCGGATAATCTGTACAAGTTCTAAGTTTTGATCTACCCGTTAAAGGAGTGAACACAAGAGGAGAAATGATGCTAGCAAATGAATTTATGCCTGAAATGAATCCTTGAGCCTTTCCCTGAATTCTATGATCAAGTAAATTACTGATAAAAATCTGAAATTTTGTCTTTTTTTTTCACTAACCTGCTCGTTTGGACCGACTTGTTTTGAAGCTATGCTCCGTATCTGTTAAAAGCCATGGAAAATGGATGTTACTTTCCATGGAGGAAACTGTTGTGAAAGCAGCAAATGACTTACACTTGGGCTGACGAAAACAGAGAGAAATGAGAAGAAAGTTGTAGCATAGGGAACCTGGAAAATTGACAGATATCAGATGAGTTTGGAACATGAAAATGGAGATTTCTGGATTGGCTTAGTTTTATTTTCTTACCCAAATCGACCAAGATATGCTGTTAATGATCATCTGCGTTGAAATAGTTTCAAGAAATGGTTAGAAATTCGGAGAAAAATATGAAAAAAAGGGATGAAATTCAAGGTCTTACGTTTGTACATCCAACTAGAAGTCCTATAGACAGCAAATTCTCTTCTCCAAGAGCAGGAGCCAACAATGGCAGCAAAATCAGCTGAAAAACAAGCAAAATATAAAAAAAAAAACATTATGAAACTTCAGCAGCAAATAGTTGCTTCTCTATGGAATACCTGCGAAGCTGTTCCTACGACTCCACCGACAAGCATTAAATCTGCGAACTGGTTCTTGTTAAAATGGAACCGGGCTTTCAAGAAGTACTGGATGGCACAAAACAAAGAAAAGTGAGAGCTTTTTGGCTAGAAAATGATAAAATTCTGCAGAATTACAGCTCTGGAATAGCGAAGACGATGGTGTGTTGGGTTAGATTTAGCGTTTAGAGAAGTATACCATCAAAGATGCTATCAATCCACCTTCAGCCAGGCCATTGAAGAAGGAAATTACAGCAGTTTGTGAAAGTGTGCGGCTGAAAAATGAACAATGTCCGTCTTAAAATTTCTGAAACTTCTTAGAAAATGACATTTGAAAGTCACCTGTTCTTGAGCAAGCCAATAACATTCCCAAATGATGGAATGTTTTTGAACTTTTGCTCTGCTTTTGGCAACTCCTCGCCTTCTTCGCCCGGATTCGGCTCTTTCTTCAACATCGGCTCTGTCAATTCGGTTCTTTCGGGAATGCTTTCCTCGAGGAAAATTCTCATGTAGATAACTGCAACCATGGATGCAAATGCAGCCACCTGAATCTCACAAAGGAGAAGAAGAAGATGAAAAAAGAAGGCATTTACTATAAAGGGTGTGCTATTTTTTCTTTGATTTCATTTGAACTAGAACCTGAAATGTGGATGCCGGAGACAGGAAGCGAGCCGTCAAAGTCCCGGAAACAAAGGCGGCCGAGGTTACTCCGGAGAGGATTCCGAAGGCCAATGCTCTGTTCCCTGGTGAGATATAATCCGCCTGAGAAGCAAACATTGACCTTCAACTCATAACCTGTCTGAGTTTTTGTCTCAAAACTTCAGAAAGCTTGGAATGAAGAAGAATACCACATATGCAAGAGCCAGGCAATTAATGGCGCTATCTGAAGCCATGGCCGTGAGAGTTCGAACTGCGTAGTATGCGTAAAAGAAGTTTTCACTCCTACTATATGCAAGTATCGCTGCATGAAATTTCAGCGAAGAACAGGTGATTAGTATATCCAAATCTCATCGTTTTACATCATTTTATTCAACGATCATAGTTCATTTTCTTCAGAGTAGTACCCAGTGGAATAATCGAGGCTGTCATAGGAAGAGTAAGCATGGCTTTCCTCCCATACTTGTCAGAAAGATTCCCTATAACTGGTGTTAAAACGACAGCACCGACGCCGATGATCTGTGAAAAACATTCAGATTTGACGATGTAAATGGATCAGTTTTAAATTTCATAATTTTCCTCGAAAGAAGAACATTTCTACGTGTCCCACGTGTGAGATTTATATCAAAATCTCTCGCAGTATTCTGTAGATGCGTTTATTTGTGGCTTTTGCTGAGGTCGATTTCCATTATATCAGTAAGCTAGTGGGTCGAAATGGCTATCTAATCGACCCATTTTGACCCACTAGCTGTACGAAATCTATATATTTGTACAATAAAATGGAGATGGACCCATAAATATTGACGGGAGAGAAGATAATAATTCAGCCGAATAAACCAGAATATTACTTGGCCGTGAATCGCCGAACTGGTAGGTTTGAATGTTTGCCGGGACGACGCGAAATGCATGCAGACAAGGAGTTTAGGTTGATTGATGGACAAAGCCACTGTCGTATTTTGAAGAAATATATGGTGGAAAATTAGACACTCAACTCTTTTTTCAGAATTTGTTTCCATGAAAAAAAATTAGAATCATGCAGAAAAACACAGTAGGGTTTCTGGGCAGGCAGAGCTAGAAACGGAGAAGAAGACGATGAACTCTGTTCTTAAAAAATATTGAATGGATTAATGGAAAGCGAAGATTAGCTCAAATGTTTACCGGAAAAGAGAAATAAAAAAAAAAAAAAAGGAGAGAAGACGAGGAAGAAAAGGACGGGGAAACGCACCGCTTGTTGGAAACCGGAGAGATAAATGGCGAGAGAGCACTCGTCTTGGCCGGGGCAGAGCGCCGTCATCGTCACGTCCGTCATCGCCGGAATAACCATTAACCAAGAAAACCCTGAGAGAAACACTGTAACGAATAGGTGGCTTAAACTGGTTATCTTCTCCATTTCTCTCGCAGGAGGGTCTCTCTCGCCGGAGGTACGAAGAATGAACAGAAAAAAGTAAGCGAGTTTCAACTAAAGATTGGATCTTCCATTCAATGTCTGTGTTGGGTGCTTCTGCTTTTGAAAAAAAATTATAGAGAGAGAAAGGGAGGAGAGAGAGAGTGTGGGAGTTACAGAAAGGGAGTTGTAGTCGAGTAATATTCTCTTGCAGTTACTTTAAGATGAACTGACCAATAAAAAATTAGAGAAATTCAGAAAATATATATTGATTAAAAAAAGGGAAAAATACTTGGCTTCAAAGTAAAGAAATTGCTAAAAATGAAAGCAAAAATCATGATTAATTTAGTATGGCGTAAAGTAACACTATGGTAGAAATTTCATATTATCTTGTACCCAAAACAGGCGAAATCTCTCGCTCTCAGGGCCCTCACACCCCGGCCCGACAGTTTGCGAGGGAGTTAAATCACGGTGACTCAGCAGCCTAGAGATAGGAGGCCTTTACCTGATATCTCAATGAGCTACTCTAACATTGGGGGTAACAACTCTCACACTAGGACAGCGCAAGCGTCGAACCTAGGTTCTTGTACCCAATCTACCATCTATGAGAAGCTTAACAATAAAGAATGAAAAAAACGAGCTTTAATTTTGCCATAACCATTTCGTGATGCATGAAATACGTAATAGGGGTGGGCAAATTAGGACCGGAACCGCAAGCCAGACTAGAATCGCCAGTTTTAATCTAATTTTGATTTCAATTTTTAAAAACTCGTGATTTATGGGTCGATTCCAGTCTTTATGAGTAAAAAACTGTGAAACCAGAATTAGAACCGTAAGTAAAAAAAGTTCTAAAAATCAAGTAAAATCCGACCAAAATTGTGATAAAATCCGATATAAATTCAAAAATTAATTATAAATCTGCCCAATTACTTATGACTCGACCCAAATATAATAAAACCAAGTTAAAATCAGTGTCAGTTTCAAAAATTCAGAATCGTGAATTCAGGTTCTAGTTCTATTTTGATATTAAATCAGACTGAATTAGCTCATGCTCACTCCTAATAAGTAGCATGAATATATTCATGTGTAAAATGAAAAGGGTGACAACTGACCATGTCCTCGTTCTCAAGGTGGAAACATATCAGTTCGGTATAGTTCCACCCCTCGTGGAAAGCAAAACGGTACATTCGATCTCAAAAATGAACTCGACCTTAACTTGAGCATTGATCATTTAAAATTAACTAAATTTATAAAAATAATTAATTATATTTGTTATAATTACGATAAAATATAAAGTATTTATTAAATATTTTTAAATATAATATATCGTTTAAAACTATTCTTATAGTACTTTAAATGAGTATTTAATTTTTATTTTCTATTAGGATTATAAATCCATAATTAGAATAAAGCAGCTTGACCTCATTAACGAGGCGAACTCGAATCCAAAGAGAATTTTGGTCGCCCTTCGTCATCAATTATGACATGTATCAGAAATGCGAAGTCTCCGAGTTGCAATTTCACTGCCGATTGAACCCAGAAAGCCTACTTAGAAATGGTCGGAGCTTTTACTCATTATTTCTTTCACAATCCCGTCGTACCCAGAAACTCCATCGAGAAATGGGTGGCCGGATTAGGACCCGAAAATTTGGACATTGGCACCAACCCGAGATTCTGCAAGTCTAATCCCACTAGTTGTCCAAAGAAATGTAGAAGTAATTCTTGGGCAGAATCGCAGAATGTCTCGCTTATAAGAACAGTCTCCGAATGTCTGGATTCTGGTCGCATTGAAAGTGCACTCCACCTGTTTGATAGATTGTCTCAGGTGGACATTTACATCTGCAATGTCTTGATCAGGGGATTGACTGATCGAGGAATGTTTAATGAAGCTATTGATGTCTATTACAGGATGAATTTCCAAGGATTTGGGACTGATAAATATACGTATCCTTTTGTTATCAAATCAATTGGTGGGTTGTTATCATTTGATGAGGGTCAAAAGGTCCACGCTCAGTTGTTTAAACTTGGGTTGGAATTGGATGTTTATATTTGCAATTCTCTTCTTTTCATGTACGCAAAGATTGGATTTATAGAGCTCGCAGAGAGGGTATTTCAAGAAATGCCTCTCAAAGACCTGGTTAGTTGGAACTCAATGATGAGTGGCTATGTTTCAGCCATGGATGGTTGGAGTTCGCTTGAGTGCTTTACGAAAATGCTAATGGTCGGATTTAAGTGTGATAGGTTCAGCTTGATTAATGCCCTTTCTGCTTGTTCCCTCGAGTGTTATGAACAAAGTGGAAAGGAGATTCACTGTCAAGCGTTTAGAATGGGATTTGAAAAAGACATCATGGTTCAAACAACTCTTGTCAATATGTATGCAAAATGTGGTAGAATCGATTATGCGGAGAGGGTATTCGACGGAATTTCTCAAAGAAGTGTTGCCACTTGGAATGCCATGATTGGTGGGTATGCATCGAATAATTGCTTCTCGACATCATTAACTTGCTTAAAAATTATGCAAGAAATGGACTGGTTGAAACCGGATGTGATTACCATGATAAATATTTGCCCTTCTTTCGAACATGTTGGAACTCTTTTGGAAGGAAAAGCTATTCATGGGTATTCGATTCGGCAAGGATTTCTCCCCAATTTAGTATTGGAAACAGCTCTTCTTACAATGTATGAAAAATGTGGTAAATTGAATTCGGCAGTGGATTTGTTCGATCGAATGGCCGTGAAAAATCTTGCATCGCGGAATTCTTTATTAGCTGCTTATGTACGGCATGGACAGAGCCGGGAAGCTTTAGAGTTCTTCGAAAATCTCGTGACTCAACCTCTTAAAATCGATGCAGTAACAATTGCAAGCATCTTACCTGCCTATGCTGAATTAGGATCATTGAGGAAGGGGCTAGAAATTCATGCATTTATTGTGAAATCGAACCACTACTCAAATACTTCAGTATCGAATTCTATGATCTACATGTACGCTAAATGCGGAGATTTGTCCTCGGGGCAGAGGATTTTCGATAATATGCCGTTTAAGGATGTTATATCATGGAACACAATCATTATGGCTTATGGAATTCACGGGTTCGGGGCTAAGTCGATTAAACTATTCGAGGAGATGAAAAAAACGGGCGTCAAACCGAACGAAAGCACCTTCGTTTCGTTACTTTCGTCATGTGCCATTTCCGGTTTGGACGATATGGGTTGGAAGTTCTTTGATTCGATGAGAAACAGCTATAACATGAGTCCCGGAATAGAGCACTACGGCTGTATGCTAGATCTCATCGGCCGGAGCGGAGACTTTGACCGAGCCAAGGCCTTTATCGAAGAAATGCCGATAGCCCCGACAGCTCGGATATGGGGATCGTTACTTACGGCTAGTAGAAACCATAAAAACATTGAATTCGCTGAATTTTCGGCTGAGAAGATTATGTCCTCTGGCCATGATAATACTGGATGTTATATCTTGCTGGCTAATATGTATGCTGAAGCAGGAAGATGGGAAGATGTGAAAAGGATCAAAACTCAAATGAACACACAAGGATTGGATAAAACAATTGGATTCAGCTCGGTTGAGATCAAATCCAAGCCACACAAATTCTTCAATCGAGATCGATCTCACGAAGATTCAATCGTGATCTTCGATGTTCTCGACATTCTTTTGCAAAAAACGGAGGATGAGTATGTTCATAATTTGGCCAAGCTAAGAACGGTAGAGTTGGGCAAAGATAAATCGAGCAGTCCCAAGACGCATAGCGTGAGATTAGCAATATGTTATGGGCTGATCTCCTCGGAGATTGGAAAACCCGTGATTGTGAAGAAGAACACGAGAATATGCGAGGATTGTCACGTTGCTTGTAAGAAGATTTCGACGGTCACAAAAAGGGAGATTATTGTCGGGGATTCGAAGGTTTTTCACCACTTCAAAAATGGAAAATGCTCATGTCGAGATTATTGGCGATGAATATAAGAGTCTGTGCATATATCATGCATTTTATCTACTCAAAATACACGTTGATCTGTTAAATAATAAATTAGTCAAAAAATAATTGCATTATTTAAAAATAGAATTTTAAGTTTTAAATTCTAACATTGAGTAAATGAATGAAAGATTTTGTTAATTATCATCTACTTTTTTATTTCTTTTGATGATTTTATTTTTATTTTCATTATTATCCCATAACTATACCCATATGTTATTTTGTTCTAATATTTTTATTATTTCTTTAAATATATTTTTTCTAATTTATTATTTACACTACTTAAATGTATGGGTGTGCGTCGGATCAGATTGTTGTCGATCCAATCCGATCCGACGAAAATCGGATTGGAGTAAGGAGATCCGATCGGATTGGCTCAAAAAATTCATCTGAATCCTATCCGATCTGAATGCCGGTAAAGTTTTCGGATCGAATTTCGGATCCGACGTTTTCCCGAGAGTCGTTTTCCCGAGAGCATTTCCAATTTCCAATCCATTTCCAGAGACGGAGATCGGATTGTAAATTTTCCAGCTAAATGTCATGGAAATTGCATGTCGATATTTTTGTTTATATTTTTTTTTTACTTCTTCTCATCATTATCTCTTCATATTTTCTATTAACATTTTTATTTTTACTTTTTGATATTAAAATAGTAGATTATTGCTATTTTTTATTTACTTTCATTTAATAATTATTTACAATTTATTTATAATTATCTTATATTTCATCATTATCTCGAAAATATATCCAATACATGCAAAAGAATGTAAGATATTTTGTTTTAATATTTTTTTACTACATGTTTTTCATTAAACAATATAATCGTTTAAGGTAGTTTCGTTGGACACTTCGAATGAATTATTCTCATAACTAACACCTCAAACATTTCTTGTCATTAATTTTTTTTTAATTTATATTTTTAAAAATTAAATTATTAACTCAAATTTAGTATGTATTCTTGAAAATCATGTTAAAACTTGAAATTTCAATAAAAAAAATTGAAAATAAAAATCACATCGTCTAAGAGACGATTTTGGCGAGCAACTAGGAAAGACTAGAGATGAGAAGAACTAACAAGTGATAAATTAAAGTAACAAATAAAAAGATTTAAAGTGTTGGTTGTCAGAACAATTTCTTTAAATTGTTGGGTAAAATCACTCTAAACGTTCAGGATGTCTAGTAAAATTAACTGGTACACTCTTCTTTACAGCTTCATGGCTGATAGTTACCGACATGGTTTTTAACGGTTAAACTTAATGATTTAAATTGTATCGATCCAAACAAAGATTTATTCTAGATTTGATCTTGTACCAAAAGGCGAAATCTCTCGCCCCTGAGCCCCCATCCCTGGCCCGACAGAGTTTGTGAGGAAGTTAAATCACGGTGACTCAGCGGCCCAGAGATGGGTTGTCATGACCTGGCACTGCAATGAACGACCTCAAACCATTGTGAGGATTTAAGCTCACAAACTGCAGTGGAGCAGGCTCGAACCGTGACGCTTGTACTAAATCTACTATTCCTGAACCAACTGAGCTAAGCTCGTGCGGGCATTCTAGATTTCATCTTAAACCTTAAATATGTCAGTTCATTGGGCAAATGTTTTTCTAATGTCACAAATTTTAGGATTTCATTTCAAAGAAAATAATTGAGATTTCATTTGTTCAGGTTTATCTGCAACCAACAAACAAAATGTTCAAAAACAAGTTACCCAAATTGATCATTTTTTTTCCATTTGGAATGCTGTCCCGATACCTATTTCTCGGACGGCTCGGTGATGCCACTGCGAATTGCTTTAGCTAAACAGTTGCAATAAACGAGAAGAGCTATGGAGGGCATTAAGTTCTGTGTCGTAGGCTCCTTGTGCCACGAACTTCCCCTCAAATTTGTCCAAGAATTCCAGATGTAGCTGTTTTTCCATTCAAGAGAAGCTTAACTAGCTAGTGTTTTGGTTTTAATGGAGAAGGAAAAGGATTAACACCAGGTCTTCTGAAGAAAGAGCTTCTTCTCCAACCACGGCTTTCATTGCCTGAACGTCCTTCCCAGTCGCATAATGTGCATAGAGCCGAAGATGACTAATCAAGAGTTTATTTTTTACAGACGAAGATTGGGCAGCAACGGGTGGATTTGGACACGTAGGGACAGATATTGTGGATTATTAAGCCGTAATTTCGAGTATCTTAAAGGTTAAATAGGGAATTGAAAGAATAAACGTATATCGTCTAGTTTTTAAAAATGGTCACAAAAGCTGATTTTTGCCCCTCCTATTTATAGCTTGAAGCAGGTTCTCAGATGCTTGCACGTTCTCTCAATTCAGTTTCACTAGAAACTTGTCTGGGCTGGGCTATGGGTTACTGGGCCCAACTCTGTTTCAGGCCCATGATAGAACTAATCAGCCTAGCCCATTTTCAAGTCAACTTTCCAAAACGTGAAAAGTAGTTTACGATTTGAAGGCCCACGTTGAAGCGAAGCGGTAGAAGCTGGCAAAAGGGTTTTAGGGGGGAGGAAGTTGCAGAGCATTCGATCAATTGCCAAGACTAACTATGAAGCTTCTTCAATCTGTCCATGGTAATCTACACTCATTCTTACCGTTAGGGTGGCGCCGAAGTTTTTCATGAACCTTATTCTTAGCATCTCATTTTCGTGATTTCTTCAATTCAGGTCGTAGGAGATCGCTGGTTCGGTTCGTCGGACAGCTTCGGTATTGCTCTTCTTCTACGGAGGAATATTCCAAGAGAAACTATGCCAACAATGTTTCCGAGTACAACACTGTGATCAACTCTATCACTGGTCAAAGAAGGTTTCATATTTTTGGTCTTGAAAGTTCGCTCTTATTTTCCCCTTAATATGAGTTTCACTCAGATTTTTTGTTTTTTGCTAGACATTTCTTGTTAAGGGACGTATACGAAGATATGGTGTTGGATGGGGTGCAGCCTACGATGGATATCTTTCATTCTTTGATCACTGGAACCATGAAGGGGGCCCGCTTACAAGACGCCTTTTTCTTCAGAGACGAAATGAAGACCATGGGTCTGATTCCTGATGTACGCTTTCGTACAATATATCTTCATGATTTTTATGTTACTTTCTGTCTTTTTTTTTTCGTCTTGATTGGATTTGATACGGACGAGTGTTTGTACAAGAGGTCAAGAAAGAATCCATTGGAATGAAATCTGTGAGACATTATATGATGATTGACTCAATTTGTGTTTCATGTTTCTTAGTCATCCTTTAGTTACTGTTGAATTTTGCAACAGCTGCTAATTTATGGTTATTGTTATCATTTTACATTTCTGTAGGTGAACTTGTTCAATAATTTGATATCATTGTGTGGAAAATGTAAGAACTCAGATCAGGCGATCAAGGTATGTCTACATCTGTATTTGAAGTTTAGTTTTTTTTTTAATTTATTTTGTGGCATGTTAGACCTGTTGAGTAAATTCAATTGTTTTACTTTGACCATGAAAAATCAATTTGTTCTTATATCTTTTCTACTGAAGATTTTGGATGAAATGAGGCGATATGATGTGAAGCCGCATACACAAACTTACATCTGCCTCCTTAATGCTTGTGCAGCTGATGGCCGACTTGACCGAGTGTAAGCTACTTGATTTACTTTCTGTTGAATTACTTTTTTTAAGTGACTGTTTTCATATTAAAAACGCATTTAGAACTATGCCGTCATGCTATTAGGCCATTCTTTTATTTGTTATTTATAAACTTGAGTGTTAATTACACTTCACTGATGCTATTAGCTTTTATCATTATTTATTTTTTTCTCATTTGATACTTGAACATTATTTTAGATATACAATTGTACGAGACATGTCTGCTGCTGGTCTTGGATTAGACAAGTTTTGCTATGCTGGGCTTATAACTGCTCATAAGAATAAGAAGCCTATAGCAGATGATTTTGCTACCAAAGTAACCATCATCTCTTGTGCTTTTGAAGTCCCAGTTTTAATCCATAGTTCCTAATCATGTGTTTGTGGTAGGTGGTTGAGTTTGTTGGACGTTCAAAAGAGTGGTCAACTGTTGAGGCTTCAAGTGTTTCTGCTGAAAATGTGATGATGGGTGTGTCAGAAGAAGAATTGTATAATCTTCCAACGGCTGAATATACTCATAGACGTGGAGGATTTCTTCTTAAAGAATTTACTATTTATCATGTTGCTTTTCATGCGTGTGCAGACCTCAGGAACGTAGAGGTGTTATCAATAACTTAGCATGTGCATTTTACAACCGTTTTTTTCTTAAAACTGGACAAAAGGTTTTTATTGGTTCTCTTTTATTGTTGTTATGATAGGTAATGGAAACACTTTTGGAGATGCTTAAAAAGGATGGGAAGACACCTGATGTTTATATTGTGTGGCAAGTTATGAGGTGAAGTATAACATTAACTATTTTGAAGTTGTCAAATTATCCATCTACAGTGAATACTGAAAAGAAAACGTGATTGAGCCATAAATTTCATCTGCGGTGAATATTGGAATGCTAGACGTTGTTTAGCCATAATTCATCCTACTTTCTTGCTCACCATTATTAAATTTTTACCGCTTCTCAGTCATTCATCACTTTCATATGTTTGGCATGATATTTTTCATGCGTCTTCTTATCTCAAACTTATGCCTTGTAAATTCATCGACTTCCGTGTGGTCGGAATGATTGGTCCATGTCTTGGTGCTAGATTTCTTCTGTCCTAGAAAATGCTTTCCACTTTAAGCTCCATGCATTTTACTCATGGGACTTTTCATATTGCACCTAACTGATGATAATAGAATGTATATCGTCTCTGCTGCCCATTTGATACAGATGCTATTTGCATTCTGGAGACATTGATAATGGCCTTAAAACTTTTGAGGACTATATGAGTTCTGGGAAGGTTCCTGCACCTGAACTATACGTGGTAAGTTTGAGAGCAATACTACCTGATTTGCTCAACACCCCCTCACTCCAAATATCATTCAAAGATTAAAATTTATGTACTAATCTCGACAAATTGATCGTTGAGAAGCCTAATTAGTAATCTTATGAACATTTAGACTTTTATAATTTGCTCAACTAACTAAGGTTCATTTGGCTGTAGACACTTGTCGAGGGAGCCATGATTGGTTATACACCTAAGGGAATGCAATTGGCCCAGGACACGCTGGTAGAATTCGTTGATTTTTTTCTACGTTGGATAACAGGTTTGATTTATAGCATCAACTGAATTGGTATAATGGTAATCGCAGGTGAATATGAATACTAGAGGTTTTTTCTTGAGTCCTAAAATGGGGAATGACCTCCTCCTTGTAGCATCTGGTGAAAAGGTCTGTATTTACATCAAAGCTTGTTCTATATTTCTTTATTTTCATTTGGCTTTCCAAACCTGAATATATTCATTTGTAGACCGGTGGTTATACGACTGCCAATTATATCTGGGATCTGCTGCAAGCTCGGAAAATCGTTCCGTCATTTCCTGCAGTAGAGGCATACTATAAGGGTCTAAAAGTGAGTTTTAGTATCGTTTTTATCTGAATTCGATCTATCGTGTTTGTTCGCCATAAAAACACTGCACTACCCACTTGAAGAATCAACCTTGTGTCATAGAACTGCTTTTTTTTTTTCTTTTTGAGTAATTTAACCAGTCTCGTCCATCGATTTACTTGCTTGAATCCTGATATTTATAAAAACATTATTATCATTTAATGTCGGTCATTGGATAATGAACTGAATCCTTGAATTTGTTTTGTGCAGGAACGGGAGATTCCCGAAGATGATGCGAGACTCTTGTTAGTTACTCGAACCTACGATAAACTGAGACAGAAATTAGGGAACAGAGGTACAAGACCTCCTCGGTAGGAACAAAGAGCATCCAATATCTTGCATGTTATTTGGTATTGGACAGCTTAGATTTGCTATGTGCTGCAAGAGTTTTTTGTCGCTTAGTCTCGCGCTCCGTCGCAACGGATCGGCCTGTTCGATGTAGCTTCTGATGATGATTTTTACGAGATTATTGAACACCTGAAGTTGATTTATTATTTTGAATATTTATAATAAATTATATTATTTCTGTACATATATTATATATAAATGTAGTTTATAACGCTAAAATATAAACCTTAAAACTAGAGATAAATTTGAAAAAAATAAAATTAAATAATAAAATTACAAAAAAAGTAGCCCAGTAAATTTAGTCCATTTTGTCTCGATGAGGTGAAAAGACCAAAAGCGTTTTCTGAAGGCGGATTGGTGAACCGAAGAACAAAGGGCGAAAGCGTCATTGTGGAAGGAGGTTTCCGGCACTCAACCGAGGATCATTCTAGAAAACCCTTGCTTTCCTCTGCCTTGGCTTGCAGCGAAAGAAAATTGGCGAAAATCCTCTCCTGATCTTTCATCTCCTTCTGACGAGATCCAATCGCTTCTCCGACCATTCTAGGTTCTCTGATCTGATTTCTTTTTACTTCTTGTTCTCTGCTACTCCAGTGATTTCATTTTTTGCTGGATTTCGTACAGCCTTGACAAGATGACCCAAGATGTTGAGATGAAGGAAACTGGAGCTCCTTCAAATTCTGCTTCCTCCGCGTCTCTTTCAACTTTGCAGCGTACGATATTTTCTCTGACGCATTTCCTTAGGGCTTTACTATGTTTTCTTACTCAGTTGATTATTATTATGTTCGAATGATACATTTGAAAGGGGGATGTCTTGGATTGAGTTTGGTTAAGGATGAATTTTGGATTCATGAATTTCAAGTTCATTTATGCTGCTTAAACTAGATTTGAAAGAGATTGCATCACTCATCGAGACTGGTGCCTATGCCCGGGAAGTTCGTAGAATTGTTCGAGCTGTACGGCTTACTATGGTATTGAGGCGAAAGTTAAAGGTGCCTGTGCTCTCTGCCTTTCTTGCTTTTGCCCTCACTCCGGGGTCTGAGGTGCACACTAGGCTGTCTTCCTATCTTCCAAAGGTATTTTACGTTTTTTGTTTCTAATTTCACACATGCTTTTACTTTTACTCCTGTTCAATGACTACATAGTTCTTTTCCTCTAGAAGTAATGGCTTTGGAGCTAGGTATAGATTTAGGTAGTCTTCATACTTGATCATCTCGACTATAACCTGACTGGAAGAGATGTGATATCGTTTTTTTTTTCTAATTCCACATTTGCTTTTGCTTTAATCCTGTTCAATGACTACATAGTTTTTTTCCTCTAGAAATATTGGCTGTGGAGCTAGCTATAGATTTAGGTAGTCTTCATACTTGATCATCTCGAATATAACCTGTGATAGGGCTTAACAGGAAGAGATGTGGTATCATCACTACCTTCTCTGAACATCCAATTATATTGTTGTTGATAACATTTAACAACTCATCCAATACCATTTGTATTCAGAAGATCTCTTTAATTTTTCCATGGAACGCATAAGAATTTGCCTAAAAAAGGAAGCAGTTATCCCTAACGCGTTTTAATCATGATGATATTCAGTTTTTTCTGCGAGCTATGCTTAACAGTATAAAAAAGTAATCATTTATTTTTGCTTATTTTATCTCAAAGAGTGACGATGAAGCTTAAATACTCAGTTTGCATGGTGTTAATTTGGATTGGATTCCCTGAAATGTTAGGATTATTTCCTGCTTAACTTAGCTGTGTAGCTTGCATGAATCTCATACTTTCTTGATATCATCAGAACTGGGCAATCTAGATCTTGCGCCATTAATATGTATATAAATTGTAATGACTAACAGACAGAGCTAAAACTGCATAGATATTTTTATTTTTATAATTCTCTCTTATCGCCTGTACTTTTGAATATTAAACTGTTGCACTCATGTTTTAGGAAGATGAGCAAGACATGGATGTAGATACTGCAACATCTGAAACTCATGTTTCTGCAAAGCACCCTTTACCGGAGCTGGAGATATACTCCTACTTGGTTGTGCTGATATTTTTGATTGACCAGAAGAGGTATAATGAGGTGAGTCATTACAATTCTGACATAAAGGTTTATCATTTTTTCCTTTACTGGTTCCCACTCCCTTGACCTTTTCTATATGTTTTCAGGCCAAGTCTTGTGCTTCTGCAAGTATTGTCCGTCTGAAGAACCTGAATAGGAGAACCGTGGATGTGTTAGCATCCAGGCTCTATTTCTACTATTCACTCAGCTATGAGCTCACTGGTGACCTTGCAGAAATAAGAGGGTGAGTTTCTTGGATCTGTCACTTCACTGTGTTTTATTATTGTTCATTTAATATTGGTTGTGTAGCTGAGATTATGGATAATGTAGCACAGATAAAAATATTTAGTAACCTTTGATCTCTATACAATTCCAGCAACCTCCTGGCCCTGCATCGAATTGCAACACTGCGCCATGATGAGTTGGGCCAGGTACCTTTTTATTTACATATGCATTTTACACTTTGTCATTGGTGGCTTATGTGGGATAATATTATTGCACAGGAAACTCTTCTAACCTATAATTTATTACTCAGGAAACTCTTCTAAACCTACTCTTGCGCAATTATCTGCATTACAATCTATACGATCAGGCTGAGAAGCTGAGATCCAAAGCTCCTCGTTTTGAAGCTCACTCCAATCAACAGGCAACATCTCTTACTTTGTCTCTCACGTTCTTTTCCTTTTTCTTTCTATGAACAGTATTTGATAGTAACTTTGATTATGTTGTAGTTCTGTCGATATCTGTTTTATTTGGGAAAGATTCAGACAATTCAACTGGAATATACAGATGCGAAGGAGTCCCTTCTGCAGGCTGCCCGGAAAGCCCCTGCTTCAGCCCTTGGATTCCGAGTTCAATGCAACAAATGGGCCGTCATTGTTCGCCTACTTCTTGGAGAAATCCCTGAGAGAACAGTTTTCATGCAGAAACACATGAAGAAGGCTTTGAAGCCATATTTTGAACTTACAAATGTGAGTTTGGACTTACCTTCTTCTTTATGTTCCTCCATTTAATTTTTTTTTTATTGATTGTTGTTATAGCCTGACTTGATGTTAGATGGACGCATGAGATTCATTTTCCTTGTTAAGTGAGAAGATTACTATTTTGTTTATTTTCTCGATTATCTATTTTTTCTTGTTTAGCGAAGTTGGTATTTGATTTTGCAGATGAATCCAATGTTTATTTTACTGAAAACACTCGGCGTTTTATTTTGTCAGGCTGTGAGAATTGGTGATTTGGAGCTTTTTAAAACTGTTGCTGAGAAGTTCTCTAGTACTTTCACTTCAGATCGAACCAATAATCTAATTGTTCGGCTGCGGCAAAACGTCATCAGGACCGGGCTTCGCAACATCAGTATTTCTTATTCCCGCATCTCATTAGTCGATGTGGCCAAAAAACTGCGATTGGATTCTCCAAATCCAGTTGCCGATGCCGAAAGTATCGTGGCTAAAGCAATACGCGATGGGGCAATAGATGCTACACTGGACCGTGCCGAGGGATGCATGGTGTCAAAGGAGACCGGGGACATCTACTCGACAAACGAGCCTCAAGCCGCTTTCAACTCGAGAATCACATTTTGCCTCAACATGCACAATGAGGCAGTGAGAGCTCTGTGCTTTCCTCCAAACTCCCACAAAGAGAAGGAAAGTGCAGAGAAAAGGAGGGAGAGGCAGCAGCAGGAGCAGGAGCTTGCCAAGCACATTGCTGAGGAGGATGATGATGATTTTTGAACCCAAAAATTAGGGTTTTGAAGACAAAATCGTTCCACTGTTTTCTCTTCATTTGAATTTCCTTATATTTCCGCTCCTGACCTCATATTGAGTTTCACTATCTTCAGATTATCGTTCTTTTTTCTGGTCTAATGAAGTTGAACTTGGTTTCGAGTTTATTGTAAACTTGTCTTTTGACCATCGCAACGCATTAAACATGCCTCCATCTGCTATTACTACACATTTACTGTTGGATTCGAAATTCGGTTTTGACACCCTTTTGATTTTTCAAGCTATTAGATGCCTTTGATCTTCCGCTTTATTTGGGATTAACGTTTTGATTTTGATCAGTTCTGAGTCGACCTCAAATAAGCTAACAGTTTTTGGTTTTTATTTTTGTTTTCTGTATATCTGAATTCATTCAAATTGAATATAAATTTCTTTTTTGGTCGAGCGGATTCTTACAGTTCACGCGATCTAAAGTTTCGGTCGATCTAAACTCAGTTTTATGCACATGCATTTTTCAAAAATAGTTCAAACGAACTCGGATTCGAACAAAATTAAAAACTCGTGGACACACATATTAGAAATATCAAATACTCTTTTTAAAAGGGTATTTTTAATGAAAAATAAATGATTAAATTCTGAATAAAAAATCTATTGGATACTTAATAAATCAACAATAGTGAATCAAAAAGTCCAACTAGATAACAAATTACTAAGATAGATGGGAATTGGGATAGGAAACATGTAGGATTGGCTGACACAAACACTAAAATCGAGACTACGTTCACAAATTAGGAAAGGGCTTAAGCTTTCTGTAACTAATCCAGATTTAACTTTTTGATGTTCATTATCAACAAAAAAGGGATACTCAGGTTTATATCCAGTCAGCTGTCTCCTGAATTTCCCTTTTTTCATCTTTTCGAAAAGAAAATTTAGTTCAAGATGGTCGTTTTGTCTATGCAGGTTCCTTCGGATTCAACATTTGGAAGAGTTTTGGAAGAAACAAAAAGGGTTCATTGCCAAAGCCTCCCATCTCAAGTTTTGCATCTTCGGAAGTTCAGTCGCCTACCTCGTACGTTTCTCCTAAGAAGAAGACCGAATCAGGGAATGTCAACGACTACGCCTCCTCTCCGAAATCATATCCCAAAACCAACGGTCTCAAAGATTCTTATTCGACAAAACGACCAATTAGAATCTTCTGAATTCACTCTCACACCAGAAATCATCACCAAGGTGCTCTCTTCTCTCTCTCTCTTTCTCTCCCACAATGAAAAAACTCATGATTTCACTATAAATTATGTGAAAATGTTTACATTTACTATTTTCTGCAGCCCGCGAAAAACAAAGATTCCTCAAAGAACGGTGTTTCCAAAACGGATGAAAAGGAAAACAAGAAAAACATCAAAACATCACCTCAAGCAAATCAAATTCCTTTCACCGACACCATTGGAGAAAGTCCATTCGTTTCAGCCGTTGAATCCAGCTTCACCTTCTCGGGCATAGCTCAGTCGGACGAAGATGCAGAAGAGGTCGAATCCGTAACTTCAGATTCGTGCGTCTCAGTCGGAAAATACCGAGTAAAATCAAGCTTTTCTTCCATCCTCCAATTATTGTTGGACAAGTATGGAGACATAGCAGCTACTTGTAAACTGGAATCATTGGCCATGAGCTCTTACTACCTCGAATGCGTCTGCTATATCGTTCAAGAGCTGCAATCCACTCCATTTGAGCAATTGAGCAAGTCCAAAATCAAAGAACTCATGGCCATTTTAAAGGACGTGGAGTCTTCGAAGAAGTATAGTTCTCAATGAAACGGCTGAGGCTTCCGATCTCGGAAATCAGCAGAGACCGATGGAGGCGGCCAAGGTGGACTGTGAACGGGATATCGAGTTGTTAAAGAAAGATTTAGAAGCTCAAATGCAGGATTTGAAGATAAAAGAGGAGGTTTTAATTGCCAAGACGAGGGTTCTTGGCTCATCCCAAAAATAAATTCGTGCAGACAAATAACTTCTACAAAGGTTGTATGATAGGGCTGGGCAAACTTGGGCGAGATTCGAAGTTTTGCCTGGAACTGCAGGTTTTGGTCTGGTTTTATCCATCAAATGAACCGATTTAAGTTCCAATTCAATTAAACTTGCGACTTTGGTTCGGTCTATAATTTTGCATGACAAAAACCAACACAATGAAAGTGAATACCCTAACCCAAATTCGAGTTCAACCCACCCCAAACTTCAATCCGGGTCAAACCTCCAAACATTTGACATAAATACAAAGTTATACACTATAATGTAGGGATGAGTATACGCCGGTCGAGTGTTATCCTAAAATAAAACTAAAATTAGAACTCACGGTTCCAAATTTTTGAAACCGGCACCGAACTAACGATTTCAGTTCTATTCTGGTTTTAACCTGATTTTTATTTTATATTAAAAAAATAAAATATAATAATATTTGGGTCAAATTTGTAATAATTAAGTGAGTTTAAAACAAATTTTAAGATTTGTATTAGATTATATTAGATTTTATTAGAGTTTCAGTCGGGTTTTACTTAATTTCAGAACTTTTTTACTCAAGGTCCCAATTCAAAATTCATGATTTTTTACTCTTAAAAATCAGCACCAGCTCATAAATCACGATTTTTTTTAAATTAAAACCAAGACAAAATTAAAAATAACAATTCCTGTCTAGTTTAAAATTTCGGTCTGGTTTTGCGCACATCAACTATAATGATGTACGTGCAGAAATTTTTGGTTTTTTTAAAAATTGGACCGGACAAGGGCCGGCTTTCTTTACAAAACATCATGAACCGGACAGTGAAATTGAAGGTTACCAACCGTACAGAGAAAAGACAGAAATTGGACGATCCCCAAACTAATTAAGAAGAACACAGACGAAAAGTACACCAGATGATGAAAGGTCGTATTCAGCGTCGTTTTCTTCTCAGAAAGATCATCACTTTCGCAAGCAACCCAGAAAGACAAATCTCAAAATCAGGAAGAAAACGAAGCAACAGCAGGGAAAGATGGTCGTTTTCTTTCAATGTTTTTAGTTGGTAGGGTTGCTGCGGAACGATGCCAGAGCTTTAATGGCCGCCGCTCTCAGAATGTACTGGTGGTAAGCCGCCGCCGCCAGAGCTCCGACGAACGGACCGACCCAGAAGATCCACTGCTCATCCCATGCTTTTCCATCGTTAAAGATCACAGCAGCGCCCAAACTCCGAGCAGGGTTGATTCCGGTTCCGGTGATCGGAATCGTAGCCAAGTGTACCATGAACACGGCGAAGCCAATGGGTAATGGAGCCAGAACCTGCGTAAAGATAAAACAAAAATAAGAATAAAAATGAAAGAAAGACGAAGAAGAGGGTTTGTATTTTGCAGTTTTAACAAATTACAGGGACGTGAGAATCGCGAGCGCTCCTTTTGGGGTCAGTTGCAGAGAAAACAGTGTAGACAAGCACGAAAGTTCCGATGATTTCAGCACCAAGAGCCGTGCCTTTGGTGTAACCACCGGAAACTACGTTGGCTCCGCCGCCATTGTTGATGTAATCATGCTTCATAAAAGCTTTAACCAACCCAACGCCGACGATGGCTCCCAGGCACTGAGCCACCATGTAAGCAAAAGCTCGAATGAGCGACACTTTCCTCGCCAAAAACAGTCCGAACGTCACCGCCGGGTTTATATGACCGCCTGAAATGCGCAAACCCAAAAATATATCATATCTTTGCCGTGGATTCAACGAAGAATTCAAATTAATGGGTTTAAAACTCGCCGGAAATTCCGGCGGTGCAGTAGACGAGGATGAAGATCATGCCGCCGAAGGCCCAGGCGATGCCCAGAATGCCGACGCCGTTACAGTCGCCGATTTGCTTGTTGTTTCCGATGACGGTGGCTACGGTGACGTAGAGAAAGAGAAGGGTGGCGATGAACTCGGCGATGATGGCTCTGTAGAAAGACCATTCCCGGAGCTCGCCGAGGTCGATGAACGGCGCCGGTGGAGGGTCGACGTAGTCCTTGTTTCCACGTCCCTCTTCCAAGATGTCCTTCACCATATTCGTCTCTCTAAAAGCACAGAGTTTGAGCTTTTACTCGGGCTAGCAAGTAGGACTGTAGAAGCAAGAAATGGAGGATCGAAAATGGTGGCTTTTATGGATATTTGGAGGGTATTGTCGGAATTAAGGTTGTCTATTAAAAAAAGTTGTATTCGAATTCTAGAGAGAGAAAGTAATAAGCCATTGAAGAGAGGTACAGCGAAGACCATGTGAGGGCTTCTCTGCTCTGTAATCCAACCAAACCCACCTTGTAACGGGCAAAATATTGTCTTCTTCTGTGTCTCTTTCTCTCTCTAAAGATGTTATTTTCTCTGTTTTTCGTGCTCTGTTTCACGTAGAGTGAGATTACCATTGAAAATACAGAAGCTTTTTGACTCGAGAACTGTCTCATTTCTCATTTATCTTCCAATAATCATAGGCCTCAATTACCTTGATCTTCACAAAAGCGCCATCTTTTCTCATGTTTTTCAACTAAATCAACAGACATTTCATGGGTCAAAAAAGCACCCCATGCGCCTCTCTCCCTCTCCTCTCTCCCTCTCTCCCTCTCTCCCTCTCTCCATGCTCGTGATATTAGATGAGTAAGACAAAGGGATTAGGATAATTTAGTTTAGTAACAGAGTAATCATGAACGACAGCATAAGACTGCTCCACTTAGTGCCCATGATGCTCCTAATTGCTTTCTTAATACGACCATCCTTCGTTGGTCTAGGCTAGCAGCAGCAGACAGAGAGACATGGGTTTAAACATTCTCTGAGCTCAGGGTCTGACCCAGATGGCTGTGAGTCGATCAAAGCCTGCGTCTGATCGAAAGAATCAGGTTGCGCCAGCTGGGTTAAGGACCTTAAGGTATCCTTTACCCAGCTGTGCAGCTCCTTAATTATTGATTAATCCATGAAATATGCAATTACAAACTTATTTCAAGTGTTAATCATTGATCTTAATTAGTTGTGAGGTCCCATTATAATCCACGTCATTTTCTTTATTTTACAGCTTTTTATTTCATATAATAAATGCTGAAAAATCAATCACGTGAAATATGTCAATAGTTTTATTTATTAATTCAAAAAACACAAATTTAAAATTTAACGAAAGTAACATAATATATAACGAAACTCTTATCGGTAGAGTATTTGCTAAATTAGGTCAAATTCAAAGCCTTTGTTGCTAAGAAATGAAAATTATGGGCTAGACCCATGATTTCAGGTCACGTTTCGATAAGAAATGAATCTCATCAATGAGTTGGGTATTTTAAAATTAGATCTGAATTCAAACCAACTGATAATTGATTCAATTCAAATTCAACGCAAAAATTTGGATTGGTTTCAATTCGGATTCACATTCGATTTTGTAAAATTCAAACTCGAGAGTTATCGACCCAAACAAACTAAAATTCAATTATTATTTCACAAATTTTGGATTTGATTAGGCATCCAGCCGATCTGATGGGTGTAGTCTAGTAAAATTAGATCTGAACTCAATCTAATCATAAATTCGATATGAATTCAAATCCAATTAAGGTTGATTTTGAATTGAGTTACATAGAGTTTTTTTAAATTACAATCCGATTCATTCCGACCCAAATAGTCAGTGCTAGCCCAAACTCAAACTCAATCGAATCTTCTGAATTCAAATCCAAACCAAAAATTCAGGTTGAATTTGAATTGAGTTTTATAAAGTCTTTTTAAATTATAATCCGATTCATTTTGACTCAAATAGCTAGTTTGACAGATCGATCTGATCCGACTGCCACCTTGAATGAAAACTAAACATGATTGTGAGTAAAGAAGACTAAAATCTGTGTAAGCAAGAACGTGCTCAAACCCAAACTCAATCCAATCGTAAATTCGATCTGAATTCAAATCCAAATAAAAAATTCAAGTTGATTTCGAATTGAGTTACATAAAGTCTTTTTTAAATTACAATCCGATTCATTATGACTCAAATAGTCAGTTCGATAAATCGATCAGATCCGATTACCACCCTGAACGAAAACTAAACATGACCGTGAGTAAAGAAGACTCAAGTCCGCCTAAGCAAGAACTAGCCCAAACCCGAAACCAGCTTAAATCCAGCGCAAAATCGAATGAAATACATAGAATGTACACGTGAAAAGTTAGAGCCAGGAGTCAACATGAGACAGAATTATACTATGAACCCATTCTATTGCAATTATGTTTTTATTGGATCTGTCGGTGCGGGTTCACCTCAATGGTCAGTCAATAGATGGTAGATCTAGTAACAAGTGTCGGGGTTCGAATCATGCGCTGCTCTAGTGTGTGAGTCATTGTAGCTTTTTGGGCATTAGGAAAAAACTTTTCATCTCCAGACTGCTAAATCACCGTAATTTACTCCTTTTTAAATTAGGTTAGAGTGTGAGAGTACTGAAGAGAGAGATTTCATCTTTTGATAAGATGTTTGCATGGGATGTGACTTGTGAGGTCCACGACCAGATCTGTAGAGATAGCCACGACCCACCAATCGGATTTCTGTTTCTGAAACCAAAGTCAAGATTTTGATCTTCTGGGTCGGACATCGATGCAAATTCCAGTTATCATCACGGCCCAGTCTGCATTTTACCGATCTTTCTAAACAGGCTCAGGCCGAATTCAATGAACATTCACGAGAATTCCCCCGAAAAACGACGCTCCGTTCTGAGAAGAACTCAGCCAGATCTGATCTTCACGGCTGCCGCCATTGGCAAAGCAACGAGGAGATTGTGGACAAACTCGTTGGTTCGACGACCGATAACGTTGTGGACTTTTCGTAGGCTGTTCTTACATTATCTTATCCTTTGATTTTGTCAATGTCTGACGTTTCTCTAATTTGCTCCCAAAAGTCCAAAAATTTCCACCTACTTTTCGTTTCCCGTCTTACCTTACCCACCATTTTTCGTTCATCTGGACTGGGTTTTCATCCAATCGTTTTCTTCTCGATTCCTGGAACGTGGGATGCTCGTTGCTCCGATTGATTGCTTGATTGCTTTATTGCAATGGCGGTCGGTGGCGGGAGAGTCAAAGGAGGAGGCTCGTGAAGTTTGATTAGGCTGTTCAGCAAATACCAATCGACGAATCTTCGTTGTTATTTGTCTCTCTAACCTGTCTGTGTCTTTTCCGGCCATCTAGAATCGAAGCCTTTTCCGAATTCCGGCGAGAAACAGGGAAATTGAAGCTATGGAGAGGCTTCTGTATTCTTCTTCTGCAACCCCTTTGAAAACGTATCCAAAACCCTCACCCTTTCGTCCTCCGTTGAGCTGCGTTGACTCGTCTCACCTCTATTTTCCCTCTGCAACTCGTCCAACTCAGTCTCGCCGGCTCACTTCGATCTCCTCTAAATACGAAAACCCACCTTCTTTTTCTCCTCTATCTGGTTCGCCGGTGAATTTCCCGGCACCGTCATCTTCCCCGCCGGTCCCGGCCTCAGATCCCCTTTTGCTCAAGCAGATTGCGGCCAAGGCATCTGTCAAACAAAAGGTACAGTTCCATATTAGTTTTAACTGGGTAAAAAATTGCTAAGTTTTCTTAGATCTATCTGTTCAGGCTTCTTTCGATCTATTCCATGGCAATTCTATCATTCTGGTTTCCTGTATCGTAGAACATCTGGTTAAGATAACAATAGGATAATTTTTATAACCATGAAAAAAGTTCTATGACCCTATTGAAATCTCCTTGTTACAGAAACAATGAGCTTGAAATTCTGATATTTCTTCATATTTTACAAGCTTCAGGCTCGAAAGACACTTCTTGTGCTATCTGTTCTTGCGGCTGCAATCGCAATTCAGCCATTGTTTTCACCAGCCGCTCTGGCACTAGGCGGATCTTTCGCTGCAAACGCGGGGCAGCCATTACTGAGCAGTGCGTGGACTGGCTTTTTGGCTGGCTGCTTGCACACCTTGTCCGGGCCGGACCATCTTGCTGCTCTTGCTCCTCTTTCAATCGGACGTAGTCCAATACAAGGTGCCGCACTCGGGGCTCTATGGGGCTGCGGCCATGACGCAGGCCAGCTCATCTTCGGCTTGCTCTTTCTAGTCCTCAAAGATAAACTTCAAATCGAAGTTTTTCGAGCATGGGGGTCGAGAGTAGTCGGGGCGACACTACTTATAATCGGTGCAATTGGGATCAGAGAAGTCTCAGAAGCTCAAGCACCATGCATGGTTCTCGAAGGTGGGAATTCAGAAATGGGGATGTACGAAAAATTCGCTAAATTACCGGCAGAGAAGAGGAAAAAGGAGATCGGATTTACAACTTTTGCCACAGGAGTTGTTCACGGGCTGCAGCCGGATGGGTTGATGATGGTTTTGCCTGCCCTTGCATTGCCTTCCCGGTTGGCCGGGGCGGCTTTTCTTTCGATGTTTTTGGTGGGGACGGTGGTGGCGATGGGTGGCTACACGGCCTTTGTCGGGACGTGTAGCGAGGCTTTGAAAGATCGAGTGCCGAGGATCAACGAGAAGCTCACTTGGGTGGCTTCTTTTGTGGCCATTGGCCTGGGATTAGCGATCTTGTTGAGCCAATTTCTCGGATACAGCCTCTACTGATTTTTCATTTATCAAACTTTTGAATTGACGATTACTGATGAACTTCTCTTCAAATTGAAATCAATTTTTCTTCTTATTTTATGTGGAACCATATCGGCCAGGGATCTATCTATTCTCCACGTCATCACAGCAAGTCTCCGGTCGCCGGAAACTCCTGCAGTGCAGAAAACTACCAGAAGCGATGTCCGGTTCTTTTGCTGTCTGCACTGTCTCATGCGAAATTTGTCGCGGTTGATTTTTGTAGTTTTTCAAGTACCATTTACAATCTAGAAACCAGAAGCCAAAATGGGAATAAAAATCTGCATTTTTTTGCTCTAAAAGCCTTGTCTTTTTGCATTAATATGGCAGCCTCTGTCATCGCCGTCGTCATCGCCGGCGTCCTCTGTTTTCCGTTTCCTTTCTTTGGCGAATAATCTCCCTAGAAAATCAACGCTTCTATGCTTGCTTTTTTCCCCGTACCACAAACTGGGCAGAAATCGAGGCCTGCTTCGCAAGCTTTACACGCGCATAGGTGCCTGCAAGGCAAGAAAAGCAGGCTCGATTTTTGAGAATTACAGACAACGCACATCGTCGCCATTTTCGTCGCTCCTCTGTTTTCTTCGAACCTTTCTTCGTCGTCTCCGTTCATGTCGCAGCAAGACTCACCGTCTTCCGCCGCGTTGTTTTGGAAATAACAAGGCGCTGTTTCTCGCATTTGATCCAGCGTGTTGCTCAAAGATATGGCCATTGCTTCCTTTTCTTGCGCAACTCTTTGCCATATTTGGTTCTCTGTTTCTAGTTTTCTGATAAATTCTTCGAGCTCCATTCTCTTCCTCGCCGCTTTGATTATTTCTTCGTCCTTTTGTCGCAGTAAATACATTGTTTTTAATTCTATTTTCTTCAGCAATGACGCAACACGATGTTTTACTTGCTCCTCCAGTGCCCATTTCAATCTGTCACTCTTGCTCAAACAAACAAAAAAAATACTGGTAAATCACAAAGAAATTGTGTTAAAAAATGCATCCCCAGAATCAGAAACTAGTCTTACTTGTATTTTGATGAACAGGTCAAGCTCTGCTTTCTCCTTCTCGATATGGGCGGCGAAGCTCTGATTGAAATGCACCGAAACTCGACCATGATCGTCAATGGCGGCGTCGGAGGCATATTTGAAAGGGGAAACAAGGCACCTGTTTAACTGATCGTGATTTTGCATCTGTTTCCAATACTGCAACTGTTCTTCCGGCTTCCGCCATTGTTGCATCACCTGAGGATTTTGAAACAACTGAGCGATCCGACCGCCACCGTCGCAACTATTCTCCATCGGAAAATCCGGGGCGTTGATGAACGGAGACACCAGATTTTCCGAATACATGTGCGCATGTATAGCCATGCCCGACCCAGAAAATCAAATCCGAAAAGGAGGGCAGTGGTTGGTGTGCAGAGCGCAACACACCATACATGCGTGATTTGGGTGCGTTGGAAAGAGGACGTGGGGGTGATTAAACAAGGGACTGAAATGAAACACTGTACTGACAGAGAAAAGAAAAGAGAGAGAAACTAGGATCGACAGAGAGAGAAACAAAAAAAAGCCTGAGATGCTGGCTCCCTCTGTCTAGAAATGGGGTTTTTTTCTACTTGATTCTCGAGAAAAAAGGGTGAAAAAACAATAACGTACACATGCAGATTTTGAAACCTAAACTTTCGGGTCAGAACAGAGGATTCAGAACGAGCGTCTGCGGTTTGAACGACGGAGAGAGAGAGAGAGGAGGAATCAGTGGCCATTTATAAAGGAGAGAGAAAATCATAGATTTGTTTGTTCAGTTTAGCGGAAGAAAAATGGTAGATATTTTTATGAAATTTGTATGATTTAACCAGTTTCAAACAATGTTTTTTGTCGTGTTTTTGAGGTGGACCATAATGGACGACCGCCGGGCTAGCCGGAGTTAAGGACCAGAACCCGAGCTGACCAGCTCTGAATCTCGATGGCGCATTCCATGGGAAAGCAAGGTACGGTCGAGGCTTTAAAGAAAGTCTCGAGCCTCTGATTAACGACGACGTTTTCCGATTCCGATGCTACGTCTTATACGACCACGAATCTCGCCGGTGAAGTCAATTCTGCCTAACTTTTTACTCGAAAAGAACAGGCACGGTGAAAGAGACCAACCCAAGAAAAGGTTTCTCCGGTTTTTTATGAATAATGGAAAATCAGAGAACTTATCGAACGGAGTAAAAGAGTCCTGGTCATGATTAAAGCAAGCATTAGAGGTCCGATAAAGGAGTAAAAATGGCATCTGGGTTGGCTCCACGTGGAAGTGAAAAAGACGAGAGAGACTGGGTAAGGTGATGGCCTTGGAACCTCCATTTTTGCTTCTTCTTCAAGCAATTCTTCTGTTTTTAGACAATCATTGACTCCGTCGTGTTTCCTGGAAGCTCAGAAGCTCTGCCTTTATTCAATGCTCTGTCACCCATCACTTTCTCTCTCTGCATTCAGACTTTATTCACTTTGAGTGTTCTTTCTGACATGTTTCTTCAACTGGTCGTCAGCTTGTTCTTACGTTTCATTTTCTAGATTTTTACGATCTCATTCGTTTTACTTGAATCAAGACCTGCTCTTAGATCTGATATTTATGATTTTCTAAATGACTCCGACGATCTTCCGACGAGTAACCGGTGATCAGACGGTGGTGCTAAAAGTGAAAATAGACTGCGAAGGATGCGAGCGGAGGGTGCGGCGGGCGTTGGAGGGCATGAAGGGAGTGAAGGACGTGGCCGTCGATGCCGAGGCTAGTGTGGTGCACCGGACCGGAAAGAGAGCGGAGCTATGGCCATACGTTCCTTACGACGTCGTCGCACACCCCTACGCTCAGGGAGTCTACGACAAGAAGGCCCCACCCGGCTACGTCCACTACGCCGACGATCCACACGTGTCCAACCTGGCCCGGGCGAGCTCCACCGAGGTCCGGTACACCACGGCGTTCAGTGACGAAAACCCGGCAGCATGCGCCGTCATGGATTCTCTGCATTTCATTTCCTGTAAAAATCAGGAATGGGTTTCCATCTGTGTGGTTTCCAATGTCTCAGAATCGAAATCCGATGGTTTTGATTTGTCGTATACACTGCGAGAGGTAGAGGAAAGGTGGTCCGCCATAGCTTTTTCTTATTCCAAGCTTTTTGATCTGCTAAAAGATTCAAGCTTTAAACTTTGAATTGAGTGGGCATTCGAATGGCTGATCGGAATACCCACTTTTGATCAAGTTGGATTCAAAATCCTTACTTTTAAGCCAAAACTTCAAACAAAACAAATTCAAATCATGCAGTAAAAATAAGCTGCCAATGAATTCAGCTGATCAATAAAACTACCCATTATGATTTCTGCAGTAATATCATTACATCGACTGACCAATTCTCCAACTACTTGAACAGCAACAAAGATCCATAAAAAGGAAATCTTGGGATTCATCCCAACAACCTAGATAGCGGCAAAAAAGATCAATAGAATTAGGTAAATAAATCTGGGAGGGGGACAATCTTGGTCTTTATCTACTCCCATGTTCATGCCCAACAGCTTATTTAAAGAAACTCTAACCAGTCAATCAATCTCACGACGCTTTCGGAGCCAACCCACCTGCTAAAACATACACAAAAGGATAAGAACAAACTCCTAATCAAACAGGAGAAGCTAAGAATGCAGCAGAGATGCAAGAATTTCTATCCCTAAACTAGTTTACCATCTCCACCTTTGGATTAGGATCGTTGGAGGATAGTTTAAAGCTTGTTTCTTGTGATAAATCCCTCGTAGAATGCATGAACATTAAAATTCATGCCAAACGCAATACATAACCAATCATCATCATCAAGAACGATTAATCAACACTTGGACAAATTTCAGCATCGATACTTGCAGATTAAAAGACATAATAACAGCCTCAATAGCAAATCACGGATTTCAAATACTTCTAAATTGCTCTCTAATCCTCCAATATGAGCTTTTCGTAATGGAATTAGTATAAGAACAAGACCCGGGTTCAGGTTTTACCTCTTCTCTTGTTTACTGCTGAAGAATTACCCTTGGTTTCTTCATTTACAAGTCCACAGCTCGGAAGATCTTTCAAACCCGAGTTCTGATTTGCAAGGCAATGAAGATTCTCAAATTCACAACCACCAAATCCTTGTTCATTTATTGCAGAAGAAAAGTCATTGTCTTTGCCATCTACTCCTGGATGAAGACAATAAACCTGATTATCACTCTGCAAATTACATGGACTCATCATAAATGCGCTAGATCCGATTTGATTGTCGAAATCAGAATTCACCGGCCTCTGATATGGAAAAGATCCAATCTCCCCTTCAATTCTTCCCCTAATATCCACAAGCAAACACTTGAGCCTGGAAATTTCAGCCTCCAACGCGGACTGACCCTGCAATCTCTTGCGCAGCTGTTGATTCACAGCTCTCAATTTCACAACTTCATCTTCCAACGAAGCAGCCCTGGCTTTCTTTTTCTCACGATACTTTCGAACAGCTTCTCTGTTGCCCAGTGGGCGTTTCTTAGTCTTGTTTTCGGCAGATTCAGCAGTGTCATCTGAACCCACTTTGCCTTCGTTTGAGGCAGATACAAGTTTTGTGTGGACGTGAAAGCATGTGTGCGTATGCGAATAGTCAGGGCCCGGTGGATTGCAAGTATGAGTATGAGAGCACGTATGAGTGTCGTTCAGAAGTTCATCAAAGAAGCTATCAATTGAACAACTGCTCGGAATTTCACCCAGGTTTTGACTAGAGAACACTTCTTGATTCGAGAAATCGACTTCGCCGTCATCCATTGGGCTAAATATGTAAATATGAGGGACGAACAATCCACCCCAAAGAGCAAACTGAAATTTTAGAGGAATTTTGAGCCAGATTTTGCGTCTTAAACCGACGCCCAACAATGAATGGTTGTAGATGGAATCAAAGCTTTTAAATGAAAAGCGCAAATAGGGTTCAACAGCAATTTACGCTAAATGAATCACACCGCCATTTGCAGAGTCCCGACGCGCGATTGATTCTAGCTCTGAATTCGCAAATCAGGAGAGAAACCAAGGCACCCAGATAGAGAAAAACTCATGCAACATCATAGTGTTTGAGCGATAAGGAAAACACGCACCATTTTCGCAAGAAAAAACTCGAACAACACACATAACCTCGAGAATCAAAAAAGATGAAGCCCTAAGTAGCAGCCCAAAAGGCGATCAGTTGATCGGAAAGGATGATTCATAAAAGCACGAAGCAGAGGCCACCGATTGATTCCAAGGAATCCTTGGAACTCAGCACATTCTTGTGATCAATAGGTTTTTCTCACTTCCCAATTTCATAAAATTCATAATTCGAAGACTTTAATGTAATTAGTAAGTTTTTTCGGGGGGTTGATTGTAAACAATGCTGAATAGGCTGGGCGACCTGAACCAGACCTTAAGGTCTGGCCCGAAATCGTAAGGTTCAGGCCGGGTACGAGTAGGATAACGGGTAAAAATATATATTTCGGGTTCGGGTAAACGGGTATGGAGTCCAGGTACCAAGTATTGTAAAAATATATGATACATGTGTTTAATACTCGTCGCTCAGTCCAACTCAATCCTCCAAGAATTAATTTTACGATTTTTTTAATGATATTCTGTTTTTTTTTCATCAAAACTCAAAAATACATGATCCTACTAGGAATACCCGGATCCGAGTAAGCAACATTTCAAAAAGGTTTAAATTTCGGGTAGACCCAAAAATATCAAGATCCTACCAGGAATAACCGGATCCGGGTATTTCTTCAATTTTTCAAGTAGGTCTGAGTTTCGGGTACTGCTTCATATCTGTTTGCCCACCCCTACCAGTCAGTGGTTGTGAGTTCTCCGTACAGGTATTCTTCCACACAACTATTTGCCCATAAATAAATTCTTTAAAAATCAAGGAATTTATTTTTGAATACAAATTAAATTAAATAATAAATATGCAGTTAAACAAAATCAGCTGGTTTAACAATTTTAGTTTAATTCAATTTTATCTTATAATAAAATCGAATTCACTAATCATAAATTGTAATTTTAAAATAGAATCAGCATCCAACTGATTCCGGATTAGTTATCATTGCATGTTATAATTTAAAAATATATATAAAAGTAAAATATATAGTTTTATATTTACGTTGGTTTTGGGTAATTGAATTTGGTTTGAAATTAATTTTGAGTTCACGTGAAGTTTTATTCACTTTTAAATTGAATTTTATTTAATTTTTTATTATTTTTTGACTTACGATTCAATTTTAATTTTATTTTATTTTTTAACTCAAAGAGCAAAAATAATAATATCACGGTGTTTTAAATAAGAAAAGGCGCGGGACAAAAATCCAAACCGAACTACGGCTAAAAGTCAAGGCTGATGCATCGTTCAAAGTCGACCGAAACCGGTCGAAACTAGGTTCAAAACCCGTCGAAATAAAAAATCAATCCAAATTTTGAAAATCTAGAAATTATCGAAAGAATTATTCGTGTATTCTTTGCCGCGCAGAAGCCATTAAAATAGCATTTACATAAATCATAAAAATTAAAAAACAAATTTAAATAATTTGAATTATTGAATTTAAACAAGAAAATAGCGTTGAGGAAATCTTTTAAATTATTTACGGCTACCAAAAAAAAAGCATAATAATATCAATAATTCCACTATTTATTTGATTATTTCATCAAATTTCAGACATGTACTTCAATGAAGTTAAGCAATAAGCTCATAATTTGACATGAAAATCCAAGAATTCCTATTTATTTACAAAACCTCCAAGCTTTTAGAACTTCTCTTCACCAGACACCTTGAAGAAATTTCAATCCCTTCAAGCATCTGAACATTTCAAAATAAAAAACCGTGAATCCACGTCGACCAGAATCACGAGACGAGAAGTCAGAAAAACGCACCCTGAAAAAGCCATTTGACCGGCCGGAGCACCAACTACCACCTTCGGAGTTCGGACCAACCTCGCAGATTGTTAACTATACACAATATGGCAGTCTAGCCCTGGATTATCACGAGAGATCGAAAGATCCCTGGCCCTCGTTGATCGCATAGATTAGTTTTTCGAACATAATTTCCTGGTCGCACGATTACTGATCAGTTCCCCAATTATGTAGAACAATTGCCGAATATGAAATAGAAAAATCTATGAAAAGACCTTAGTTGAGTAAGGAGGAAGCTTCAGGTAATTGGCACAAGTCATAACACTCGGCAAGTCATCATCTGCAGATTCCGATTGGCCAGTTCCATTAGTTGTAACATTAGCAGCGGTTGAAGAATGCTGCACCAAAATATCACCCATTGAGGTATTGAGAAAATTCATTACCAGGTCCAACTCGCAATTTAATCCAAACAAATAATTCCATAATGCCAAAAATATAATAAAAACAAGAATAATGCTAGTTAGACTCTTATTTACCATACTAGTTTACCATAATACTTGCTTGTCCTAAATTTATTGATAGATGATTAAAGTATAATATAAATTAATTAATTAAAATATCACCCATTGAGGTACTGAGCCAGGTCCAATTTAATCAAAACAAAATGATTCAATAATGCCAAAAATACAATAAAAACAAGGATAATCTAGATTTAGACTCTTATTTCACATACTAGTTTACCATAATACTTGCTTGTCATACATTTACTGATAGATGATTAAAATATAAAATAAATAATTAGATTATAGTATCACCTATTGAAGCATTGAGAAAATTCAGTACCAGGTCCAACTCAATTACTGATAAAAGTTTCATGAATTATGAATGAACTTCAATGTCACCTCATAATGCAATAGTGCGTAAATACAATATTTTTCTAAAAACAAAGATAAAGGCATTTCCCTAGCAACGAATTTCTTCACGTTCACAAAAATTCGCAAAGAAGCAAACTATTGTACCTTTCTCACGATTGTAAGTTTCGGGTTCAGAACAGCCAACCCACCAGGGGGAAGCCGTGGCGCACCCGTGACAAACTGGCAAAAGGCCCGTTGCTGCTCAGGAGTGAACTCTCCCATAATCTCAAGTAACTATACACAACACGAGTAGTATTAGCACCTCAACTGAGAAAGAAAATTGCTCAAGAACACGCCATTTCAACTTAGATTGAGACTGAGATGTACATTTACTATGGCAGGGCTCTTTGCAGTATAGCCATGATCGAATTTTATATGATCAGCAAGGGTGTCAGCCTGTATGGTTGATAAGAAATATTAAGATACCCTATGGATCAGCCTGACGTCCAATATATAATAGAATCAAGCTGCATATTACCTCCCACAACTCTCGCCGGCCACAAAGCAAATGATCTAGCTCGTTTGGAGTGAATACTTGCAACGAAGTGATGTCAAAGACCTGAATTTGACACATGAGAAAAGTAGAGTTAGAAAAAAGACAGCAGCAGTAGCACCACCCGAAGCAACAGGATAAATAACTAATCGCTCACCAGTGTCGGCACTCAAAAGAAAAACACGAAAATGGACCAAAGGACAGTAACTATAAATGAAAAGTCAGAAACTCAAAACAAAGCTGTTGATCTTTGCAGATGTAAGTACCATAAAGATCATTCTGAGCAAAATCAATTGAGCAAGATTATACAAATTAATGGAGTGAAATTTTCTGAGATAAGTTTTTGTTTCCAATAAACTATATATTTAAAAATCATAAATTTCAAATAAAATATGTTAAGTTCTTTTTCAGTTAAAATGTGTGACACAGAGAAATAGAAAACTTAACCTAACCTGGTTAAATCCTTCTCTAAATGCTTCAATTTGCCGCGTGATTCCAGTCTTTACAGTTGCATCAACTACCAAGGACACGTACTCCTCCAGGTTGTTGATATTAACCTGAACTTGGAGAATATATTAGAACATTTAAAAGTAATTAACAGCAAAAAGAAAAATAATAAATTTAAGAAAACAATTCCAAGGTTCGTTACATACATTTTCATCTCCCTGCTTCAGAATGTAATCTGGGTAGCCAGGAAGAGAAAAATCCATGTACAGGTCCTCTATTGAAGACCCACCAAAACGCAAGTTGACAATTGCTTCGTGATTATCACCACCAACTGATTCTAGGTATTGGTTCCGACAAACAAGTACATGCAACTCTCGCAAAATCTTGCCAAATTCAGGATCAAAGGAAAGAATATCATGCAAATCGAGCTCCTGTAACACATTAGAAATGTCTAATAAGGTAATTCAAAGGAATGTCCAATGTAACTAATGTTCAGATAAAATTACTAAGTATTAAATATCGTAATTCTCACTTGACCAAGCACCAGCTTATAGAATGCTGCTGACAGCGGTAGGTCCAATAATCGTCCATCTTGAAGTGCTTTGGCCATCACACGGCCAACTAACCGGAAATACTCTATTGCTTTAGAAAATTGGCTACCATTTGAAACATCAGAATTAGGAGACCAAGGACGAGGGAACAATCCAAGTGGAGCATGTATGGAGTCTGAATTGTTTACCCTGGAATCAAATCCTACAGAGTTTGTTTTTTCATCTTTCAGTTCATCCCCATCAATTTCCATAGATCTATCAGATGAGGAATTTGATCTCCACATTCCAAGACTAGCTTTTTGTAGGTCATGACTGATAAGTGTATAAAACTCAAGTGTAGGACCCAAACCAGTTCCAACTTCACCAAAGTACTCAACTTCCAACATTACCTTTTGACTAGAATACATTTCCATTACTTGCACAGCAGAATCTAAAATACGGTTTCTAGATACACGAACTTTTTGGCGCTGTAACCTCCCAACCCTCACCTCTCTTTCACTTCCCATTCCAAGACCATCAGCCCCCTGCTGCTGCTGAAGGCGATACAATGCACGTGATAACCCAAAAGCAGTTGAATAGAAATACTGTCGTCGGGTTTCAAAAGGAAACAAGAATGGACAAGCTTTGGTCAACTGATAACACCATGAAGGGAGACTTCCACTGCATAATGCAAGGACATCTTGAATTTGTCGAGCTAATTTAGGAGTAAGCTTGGTGTTAATGAACTCCTCAGGAAGGACCCTTGAACCAGTATCACTTAACTCATCAAGACTCAAGAGTTTACCCTCAGCAAAACGATCAGAAACTATTTGCGCTCTCAAACGTGGTGCAAGTTGGTTCAAAGCGTCTAAAACACGCAACAATGCCAAAATACTATGAGTAGGGTTAGACTTTTCCATATCGCAAGGAAGCTCTGCCTGCAAAATGCTATCTAGAAGAGACACCCTCTGCAAATTAGAGTAAGAATTTGAAGCAGATCCAGATTCGCTAGATTTTGATGTAGTAGAAGTATTGGATCCCACAGTAGCCGTTCTATCGGCTTGATTTTCAGCTCTATGGTATGTAATAGTGTATACATCACTCCATAACCTACTTCCATCACTAGACAAGAAATCACTACCAGCATATCTCTCATCATCATCCTCGTCCAAAACAAGTTGTCTCTGGATAGCCTGGTAAATGGTTAAATGCCTATTAAGTTGCTTCCCACCAGAAGTAAAGACCAACTTTGGCGGATCACTAGAGCTACCAAAGATAGGACGACCGTGCCTGTCTCGACCTCCTCTAAAACCTCTACCATTAGCAGATCGAAGCCCGGCCATTGCAGCAGCTGCAAATGACATTGCACCCCGTGAACCATAAGAATTGCTACTCCTATGATCATTAGAATCTGAGCCCCTAACTGTAGCAATTCTGCTACTTGAACCGGATGCAGGATTGACCTGGCTATCTGCAGTTACTGGGGCAACATTACTACCCTCAGCTGCATCGCCCAACTTAACGTCATGTACTCTTTCAGGTATACAAACGGAAAGGGACTCAGCTCTTAGAACCTAGAAAAAATTGCGAATCAGCATGATCACATCAAGGGAAATTTTTTTATTTAAAAGTTCAACTTCCAAAAGGAGAAACCAGATTTCTCGAGAAATCATAAGCATAAAGTGCAAATATTAACAATATTGAAGAATTCAGGAGATGTCAAAATTTTCATAAAAGATGATTCAGATAATAGTACCTCATCATGATCATCATCTTCTTCATCATCCGAGATATCATCATCTTCAATAACTAATGCATCATCAATCTCAACAAAAGATGCACCCAATTCCTCATCCTACAAAGAAAGGATAAACTGTAGTCTCAAGCTGGAAACAATGAACTGTCTTACCATGGTCAAGAACAAAGACAAGTTAAATATGACTGATGCAAGATAAGACTCCACCATACTACAAAGGTAGTTACCACAAAAGCACATAATTACAAACACTTGGTCATGATATGCACTCAATATGGTCTTACTGTTGTCAAGAACAAAGAAAAATTCGATATGAATGATGCTAGATAAGACTCCAACAATACAAGGTAGTTACCGACAAAAGCACATAATTACATACACTTCACACGTGATATGCACTTGTCGATAACAACACTTAATACTTATACATCGCCCATATGAGAAAGTAAACTGTTGGGAGGGAAATTGTGGTAAAAATATTCCATAAACATGATACAAAAATGAGTTAACAAACAAAAAACATTTATATTGACTTCTAAAACTTAAGCTGTCAATAGTTGCGAGGTCCATTGCAAAAAAAAACTCACCTATGTCTCGCTTTGATAAATATATTAATAGAGTTTTATTTTACAAAGTTAACACTAGTTTGAATGACATGGAAGTAGGCCTTGGAATGACATACCGCTACCTCAAGAGAAATGTATCAATTATAGAAAAACCTCAGATGTTGGGTTTTCACCACACCTCATAAATCAACTGATTACCAGCAACCACTAATTGGCAAATAAGCACCCAACGATAACTTCATAATTAGTATTCTTTTGGGGGAGATAGTGGAAAAGCAGACAACTCTTACCGCTATTAATAACCATAAATGAGATTTTCACATCATGCGGTTCCTTGTTTAATTTTCTCAAAGTATTAGATCATTTTCCTTATTCGAGAATTTATCAATTCTTCCATTTCGACCAGAAGGGTGACTCGGACATATCAAAATTTCATTTAATTACAATCATGTCTCTTTATGTTATCTTTATTCTTTTTCTCTCTGAGTTCCGATGCACATCCAAGAAAGAGGAAACAACCAGCGACAGATAAAAATAACATCCAGCATACAAGAAGATAGTACAAACAATCATCTCATAAATACAATTGTTATTTGTCAATTGCAGTTAACAAGAACTTAGCATAAGGCTAAGCTAGGTACACCTAACAAATGGGAAACCCTAAACTTTCACCTTATCCAAAATGTGAAATTGATGACAAATGTTCTATAAAATATAAAAGCTACAGATTCTAAGTTCTTGATTCAAGATCTCTATTGTCGTATGATCTAGAAAGAAAAGACCTGCTCTTCTAACTAAGAATAAGATCAAATAAATATTAGAATTGCACTGTTATGAACTCAATAAATATAGACCCATCGGTAAATCTTCCAATTTTCACTCCAGAGCATAAAACATCACAAGGACTATGCAAGTTACAACATACCTCAGACGAAGTCTCCACATTAACAGGTTTCAGAGCATCCTTTTCCAGAGCAGCTTTTCTACGAGACGAATTCCTAGTTTGAGGCCCTGGTGCTTCCTCCTGAGCAGGCTTCATAACGGCCTTACCTTTCCCTTTAGATGAACTTGTGCTTTTCTCTTCAGATAAATCCTTCTTAGTTCCATCTCCTATGTTCACTGAGGATCTAGACCTAGTAGAGTGACGACGAGTTGTCGACGCAGGAGTGGTTGTGCATAGAGATGAAGCTCCAGCAACTGCAGAAGTGTTCCCCAACTCTAAATTTCCAGTAGATAATGCAGACTCTTGACCAGCATCAATTCGCTGTACTCGAGGCCAAAGAAACTCTTCAACTGCTGCTAAACTTGCTAAGGGATCAATGAGCACAACATTTGAAGAATAATCGCGGAGAGTTTTCTCTCCATGAGCTCGACAGAGACGTAACTTAAAAGGTTGAGATAATGCACTTAATCCAGAGGAAAGACGACCACTTCCACTTGATGACCTAGATGACTGCCTTAAGACAACTGGGAAACGCTCCAAGGAAGATAAAGCATTTTGAAGTTTCTGAACCAAAACAGCCATAGGTGCCAAAGTACCTTCATAAGCATTGGAAGGAAGTGCTACAGCAACAAATGATTTGAATCTTTTAAGTGCCTGTTGACGAAGCTTTGGCAGATTAGCATCTGAAATTTTCTCCTTCAAAAAGTATCCACAAGAAAAATAATTCAGCAAAGCTGCAACAACACCACTTCCAATGAATTCAAAGGTGGATACACCGTCCCCTTTGCCAAATTCAACTAGCATCTCTGATATAACACCAGATAAGTATTCTTCCTTATTTGCTGAGTCTTCAATTGAGATACACTCAGAGGCTTTTGACTTCCCTGTTACTTTTGCACGTTGGTCATCAATAGCTAAATTCAGCTTCCTGCAAAGATTCTTCAAATGCAAAAGATCGTTAGTCCCTCCAACTTCAGTGGCTTCAGGATCTGAAGGGAAATACTTGTTCTTGAATGTGGTAGCATAACCACTAACCGCCAACCGAATATTTGAATTAATAGATGGAACATCTACTGAACTTGGATGTGAACCAACATTGTCAGAACTATTCTTGGAGTCATCCAATGTGCTTACATCTGGATTTGCATTACTGTTACGACGCCTATAGTGGCGAGTACGGGATGATGTTCCTGATCCAGGATCATTATCTTTCTCAGTGGAGGCTTCTTGAGCAGGAGTATTATTTTGGTTATTAACTAAGACAAGTTGGTCCACCGCATGGACCACGCCTTCTCTTACAAACATCTTTGCAAAAGTTTCGGGAAGCTTCTCCATAAGAATTTCAGCAATTTGAAGAGTAGGAATCAAGACATGAGGATCTTTCCATGCTAAAACACCAGCTAAGAAACTAAGGAGCAAGTAAAGAAATAAGTATTTTAGACAAAGTTTGGGTTGCCTGATCAATCATAATTGCATTAAAATTTGGTACCTTGATATATTTGCTACATTTAGTAGAGACTGGATCATCTCTGAAGAGCTGAAGTACATCAATTTCCCAATAATTGAAAGGCATTTGTGGCGAACAGGACCATTCACACTAGACCCGTAGATCTAACAGGACAAGACAACATATATAATTATTAGTAACCATACTATAATAGGCCACATGTAATGAGCATCTAAAACTAACCTGTATTAAAATAGGAAGAAGATCCATTCCAAATTGCTGAAGAAGCTCAGGTTGATCATTTAAGAGTTTCTCACGAGCTGAGACCTCAGGATTTGAACAATTTGTTTCTTCTTGTTTTCCAGAACCACTCGCAGAAGACCTTTTCAAGGCAGATCCTTTCAAAAACAAAAAACTGGCAGGAAGGGATATGGTTCCTTGTGGTAGTGGTGGTAGAAGCTCATTTGCTAGATTGACAATTTCAAAAATCTGATAAACAAATCAATACTGAAAGTCATTACTTTTATAATCAATCTTACATCATTCTGGATAATAGAACCATGCTTGTAAAATACCTGCACTAATATTAATAAAAATGTGATGTGGGAGTTGGACAATTGTATTGTAAGACAGTAAAATTTTTACGCAAATAATTATATTGCTATGATTCTTGGTATTTTACCAAGTTTTGTTTGATCACTTTCTTTAAAAAGAGTAGGGATGTTAACTTGGGATCTCTTTTATCTTTCATTTAAATTTCTCTATCTAAGAATTAAGATTCAAGATTTAAGTTACCAACATTGCTTACACAAAGTTATATATTATTCAATTGCAATAGAAAAGTGTGTATGGCATATCAATTAAAAATTTACATGCCAACGCTGAAGAAAAAAATGAAGTTTGAATATCAAAAACACAGTTAAGAAACAATCCACAATTAGTTATTTTGAAGTTGAATACTTCAAGAAAAATAAAACAGTTGAAAATAAGAAGTACCTGCTCTGGCGGTCTACTTAAAGCAGGTGAAACAGATGCATTTGCAGCCGTGCCAGAACCAGAAAGAATATCTTTGAGAATACCACTGATGCCAAGAAGAAGAAGCGTTTTAGTCCCTAATGGGGACCCACTTGCACAGGTGGAAAGAAGTCTAATTAATCCCTACACACGAGTATTATCAGTATCATAATGAGAAAAGTATTGAGATTGTTAACAAAGCATTTTATGTAGCAGATGATATTTATGTTTAGCTAAACTATTTACATCTTTTATATTACCTTTACAAGCTAGAGTCATCACAAGCTAGTTTTCCCTTTGTCCGAATAAAATTACACAACTCAGTCACTTGTTACTACCCATTACTTTTAGTTTGCGATATAGATTTGAAATATTATAGTAAGAAACTTAATTTAATATTAAAGAGATGTCTGTTTCAGGCACGAAGAAACTTCTATTATTTCTAACCATTTATTGGAAACCCACAATTACTGCAAGCCGGGCATCCCAGAATTTAGAATGCCCCAAACCTTAACTATAGCAAGAGTTCGAAAAATAAGACATCCCTCATCTATATATCGGTACCATTTGGAAGATTCAACCTACCGTATAAGTTGGTATGCTGAGCGATGCCTGACCACCTCCAGAATTGCTGGCAGATATAAGTGAGGCCGCTTGGGCCACTAGTCCATGATTACACAATTCATCTAATTTATCAGGAGATGATGCAAAGGCTTCAGCAATCCGAGTCAAACAAACTGATGCATGCTCTAACACCTAACAAGATATAGATCACAAGTGAGTCATGAGAGAAAAACAAAACTTGCGAGAGAAATCCAAATATCATATAAATAAAAAAAGGGGGTAATGGTTTCTGACAGTTGTCGGCAGAACCTACCTTTGCATCATGATACTGCAGAAGGTTAGTCAACAGCGGAACTGCTTCCATAGCAAAGTCAGCTGCATCTGAAGAAAGCTTTTTACACATGTTTGCTGCAGTAGATAATGCTACTCTCTGAATAGTGAATGTGTAAAAAGTCAATCTCACTGTAAATATTTGAAACTCAATAAGTAGATAGAGTCACCTGAACTCCTGTGGAGAAGAAATCCAGATAAGAAAGCACAGCCATTAGAGCACCAGCTCGCAGACAGGCAGTTGGGTGTTCCTGTGATATCTTCTTTAAAGCCTGCAATGACTGTTTACACAAAACCATATCAACATCAAAGAACAGGGCCAATTAAAATGTCGACTTGAATTAAACATTATAATGAAAATGTAGTTTAGAAATCTCCTAGAGTACAGAATACAAAGGGATCTTCCCCATTCATATAACTTGTCGTGTAGGATATAACTATTTAAAAAATTACATAACCAAATAATTAGCAAATTTAACATAACAAATAGCAACCTGCTCAGCCAAGTCCATGTACTCTATTGTCAACAACCTAGCACAGAAGCATGAAACTGCACCATAATGCACAACCGCAGCACACGAAGAAGGAAGCACGTCACAAAGATGAGTTAGAGCCCTGGCGGCCAAAAGCATGATATCAGGATTGCTCTCGTGATTAAGCAACCCAACCAGTACAGGAACAAAAGAATCAATAGAAAATGTACTGAGAGATTCCTCGGTCCCAATAGAAAGCATCTCACAAAGTTGTGTCAATGCCTCAACCTGCCTACCTTCTTCCCCATCTGCTCTCAACCCAGCAAGGATCTTCTTGAGCCGGCCATTCTGTTGCGAACTCGAAGCCGAGCCAAGAGCAGAGGAAGGTAACAAGTCATCCAATCCCGCCCCAAGCTTCCTAAGAAGCCCTTGAAGGGCACTACTAGCCGAAGTCAAATTCTGGTGCAAAATTCCAACCCCCATCTCACTGTCATTCTCATCATCATCTCCGCCAGCAGCACTCTCAATATTCAATCCTAAGCTTCTCTCAGTTTCCCTTTCTCTATCTCTAACTCCAATCCCATGCTCTTTTTCCTTACCCTTATCCGAATTATCTTTATCGGAGTTCCTCCCACGACGACGAGAGCCAGATGATTCCATAGTCGAGTCCATTGGAGTAGTAGCTGCCGATGGTTCTTGAAATCCAGAAGTACGGGACCGAGTAGAAATTGATGAAGTAGCTGACGCAGATTGTTTGGAATTTGAGGACAAAGTAGCAGAAAGACGAGACCGTTTGTTTGGACGTGTAGTGGGGCCAGATGAAGAAGAAGGGGCTGTTGAGGTAGCCTCCGCCCTCTTACGGCTCCGAGTTTCCATACAAAAACCCCCAACCCCTTGAATCCCCAACACGCTCGCCACCGAGCGGCGATCACACAGTATCTGATCCAATTATGAAACGCATTTGGGTAAAGCAAATTACGTCTATAGATACTGATGAAATCACCCGCCTCGGTTCAGACGCTTTTCCCAATTTAAAAACCCTAGATTCCCCCGCGATATAATTGAAAGTTAAAGTTGCGAATCTCAAAAATCTGCAGAAGGAAAAAAGGACCTCGAAGCCTAGCACAGAAGCAATCGATAAGGGTAACAAATAAATCAGACGATGACAATGATAAACCAGATTCAAGAACAGACTTCCGCGGAAATCCAAGTAGAATCACAAGATTCTACCAATTAACAATTTGATCGAGGAAGGAAGAAACCTCCACAGGAACAGAGAGAGGAAGGGTTGATTTTAAAACCCTAGAAGAAAATGGAGAGTGAAGATGGTAGTCAATTTATATAGGCAAACATCGAATTTTATGGTCAATAAAAGGAAAACAAGATTGGAATATAGGACTTTCAGGAGAATATTTCATCAATTAGACAAATACTCCATGGTTGATGATCCCAAGCTCAAATTGAAGTGCCTTGCCCTTGCTTTGTTAGTAGGCTAAAGTTCAACACTTCAGCCCAACTAGATCAAAGTGTCACCATGGACATCTCACATTTGGGCGAAACCATACGCAAACCAATGGCTTCAATCTTATTTTAGTTTTAATTAAAAAAATCGTGATTTATGGTCTGATTTTAATATTTGAGAGTAAAAACCATAAAATTGGGATCGAAAAAAACCGTGAAATTAGACAATAGTCAAAAAATTCTAAAATCGAATAAAACTCAACCCAAAGTACAATCTAATTTTCTCATCGTTGCAACCAATTGTGCATGGTAGCGAACATATTTGAGTTAGGCCGGACAAGTGAAAAACACGGTATAAAATGAGAGTCAAATATACAACAATAATATGCACGAAGGTGCCGCATGGGCAACGTGGAGGATAATATAGACAATCAAAGGATTCAATTTTTGAGTAAGAGTGGTAGAGCCTAAGAACTTAGGAAAAACATTATGCTTATGTGAGTGAGGTAGAGTAGTGAGATGTGATTCACTACTTAGCAAGGTGTGAAATTGTACCTTCCTCGATGTAAATTGTGAATTGCTCAAAAGTCCATACACAATATCATTGGCTTTAGAATAAAACTCGCACAACGTTATTTTTGGAATAAGCCCAAAAAACATTTGTGTTAGTTAGAGAAAAAAACTCCCCGAACAATGTTTGACGAACACTGCAGTGAAAGTCTGCTCCTTTAGAAGATCTGACAACCTCATCAACACGATCGTCATACTTTAGATTGGGTCATTGCTTTGATAATATCATTTATCAAATCATGAAAAGAAAGATAGCATAATATTGTCTGTTTTGGTCTGAAGTCTGCTCTACTTTGTTTATAGGATAAGCCCAAAAAAAAGTTATGCCGATTAGAGAAAACTCAACCCATATTATGTCATCAAACTCTTACTACTAAGTGATGTGGGATGAACACCCGCAATGAGGATCTTCGTTCATAGTTTTGTGAGGTAAGCTTAACTGGGAACTGCAAAATGTCTTTGATTAATGAGCTATAGAATGATTTGTGCTATGTGGAAGACCAAGGATTACTTGTCATTGAAA
>QAOC01018529.1:0-11344 GCA_003255005.1 Begonia fuchsioides
TGAAGTTCCTTTGCCACATTAACTAACTTCTTACGACATGTCTTACTCAACGATCACTAGGTTTAAGCAAATCTTCCTCACCTTGCGACTTCCCCTCGTGACATCCTTCCCAGACAACACAACCTTATGATGTTGATTGGGAAACCGGTGGATGTTGAGTTAGTAATCTTCAATGCTATGTGCGCCATAGCCTTATAATCTAGTAGCCAATTTCTATATTCTTCACTGGTTCGGAATTATGTGTAACTGCAAGAGTCCAAGTTTCAGAACAACAAAATCGAGCTAAAATGACACAATTAAGAATGGAGTGAGATCCCGCCTACCAATGCTAGGAAGACCCTCGTGCCTAAAATGCAGGAGATGCCCAGCTGTCGACTTTTAGAATCTTGCATCAGCATAATGGAGGTACCTCTACAAGGCTTATCTTACAATCTAGATTCTTACTTCTTTAAAGCTGCATCAAGAAATGGTGCATTATTCCAGACCCTCTAGCAGACGTCAAAGGAACTCATGCCTCAATGCCAGTATTCCAACCCAATGTTAAACATCCCAGCAACGCCTTATCATCATCAAGCTCCAGGGGAGTTTCCTTTTTCTATTTTACTAGTGGCTTATTTGTTTCTATTTTGTAATAAGTTTGGAGATGGTACTTGTTAAGTCTTGAAAAGATTAAATAATGATCTCTAAACTCGAGATACCGGATGAATTAAATAAGTAATTCTAGGTGTATTTTGTGTTGGATATATTTGCTGTAAAATCTGTTGTAGCGTAGAACCATTTGAACGACGCGTGCGCAGTCGTGAATTTATAAAGGAATGTAATGTTCTCTTTTAATTGCCACATGGTGTATTTTTATTGCAAGATATTGGAGTTGGTAGCAATAGAGGCAGACAAATCTCTCTCCCACGATTGCAAAAGACAAATTTAAGCAGAAAAGAGGAAAAAAGGATGGTGGCAACATGAAATGGAGGAGAATTATTGGGGGCTACAATAGTAGTGTAGAGAATGGAGAAANGTGAAATTATGCAGGAATGTAATGTTTTCTTTTAATTGCCACATGGTACATGGTGTATTTTTATTGCAAGATATTGGAGTTGGTAGAAATAGAGGCAGACAAATCTCTCTCCCACGATTGCAAAAGACAAATTTAAGCAGAAAAGAGGAAAAAGGATGGTGGCAACATGAAATGGAGGAGAATTATTGGGGGCTACAATAGTAGTGTAGAGAATGGAGAAAGCTGAGCTAGCAAATAGGGAATAGAGGAGCAGACCTAGGTGGGTTTTGTTGGAGGAAAAAGATGATAAAGAAAAAGAATCAACGGAAAAAGAAAAGGGAAGAACAGAACCCTAGGCGGAGCATAGAAGAAAAATCAAGTGAAAAACAGAGTTAGAGCAAAACCTGAAGAAGAAGTACTTCGGTGTCGTGGTTCAACGTCTTATAGCGCCACCCATAGCACATATAGTAGCTGCAGGGAGACCCATTGTAGTTGTTTGCTTTTGTAAGTGCAATGGTACAAATTGGGCACTAAGTTATTTTTGCTCTCCGTATGAATTAAAAGTATTCTAGTTTGTTTGGAGGTCTTTTGATATTAACTCTTTGCATGTTACTTTGAGAAGATCGATTAATATAATAAGTATTGACAAGTTTTTCATTATAGTATGCATGCCACAGTTATGGTGAGTTCTAAAATGTCATTAGAACTCATTGGAGCTTTGATTGTTTGATTAATTGATTAAATATCTTTTTAAATCAAATATATAAATTCAAGGGGTAGTTAATAGAATCAGTGCATAATGATTTTGAACTCATATTCATTACTTGGCACTGGGAAGTGAGTGAAACAAGGAATTATCTAAAAGGTAATGTTAGCCTCAGTTTTATATAGAAATTATGTTCAATCATTATTCGTATTGTAGCACTCATAGTAGTGTAGGCTACAACTGACAGTAAGCAATCAAAAGGGTTCTCCAACCCAACCATCTTTTGAATATTGATTTTAGTTTTGGCTATTCTATTATTGCTTCATTTTAAATTATTATTTGTTGAGTTTTTTATTGAATTTTATAAAATCACCAAATTCATCTTTATATTTATTTTAACGTGTTTCTACATTTATTTTTGAAGGCTTTAAAAATCGTTATCCTCTTTGGATTGATATTTTTATATTATTTATTTGTGCACTTGTGAAATTTAACTATACATTTTGGAAACGGAGAATACTAGTTAGCACTAGTAAATATACTTTTATACATATCCAAAAGAAATTAAAAACAAAGCTCTCATAACTCTACCTAAGATTCCTAAATCAAAACAATTTAGTAATCATTTATAAATTCCCAAGAAATGGGTTCTAAAATTCCAAATATTCCCCTTCCACAACTTTCTCAAAAAATATTACTAAAATTTCAAGCCTTGTCCCACAAAAAATCTTACACACACACACACCCGTTCTTAGGTTATTTTGAGCTACCACTAGAAGAGAATTAAGACCATTAGGTCTCCCTCAAAGCAATCTCATCCTATCTTTGCTCGAAATCAACTTCTCGTATCATTGACATTGTTGCGTTGTATTTTGAAAATACATTCATGAAAATTCATTTTCGTGATTCATTCGTAAAAATATAATGCATGAAATACAGATAACATGAATAAATACATATACCAAGAAGTCCAGTATTTTTTCACAAAAGTAAAGACACGTCATATGTCATATACTCATACCATGAAAGCATTAAAATTCTATTCTATAGGAGTCATCATCACAAACACACGTATCACATCTTTAAAATAACTTTGCCATCTACTTAGTTTAAACAACTTAAAAATCATCAAGTCATATTTAATTATCATCATAAGATCTAAAATAAATCATTATTGTAATTTATTGAATATTGATATCTTAATCTAATTTCTTCTTTAATCACTCCAAGATGTCATAAAAGCATATTATACCATAACCTAGCATCATATGATGTAGGTCCCAAACAAAACAAAATACATGCGACATCACATGCCTTGATTCCTTAAATTAATTAGCAACGCGGTCGAGGACGTCACCTCGGTCGATGAACCAATAACACATCAATGATTTTATTAAAACTCTTCGTAATCTTAAGTTTAGGTCAATTTTGACTTTGCACAACTTTTACTCTAAACGTCAAAATACCACGTTATTTTTGTCTATTTGTTCTTTGGAATGCCTATTACAATTTTGTAGAAGGACTAGAGTCATTAAAGGTCACTCTAATATTTATTTTTAATAATTTTTAAAACTATCCAATTTTGTCATTTTTTCAAAAAACGTATAAATTTCAAAATAAAATAACTGTGTATCTGCAAAATACAAAAACTCAGGTCTTCATTTTTCCACCTACTAAAACTTGGTAGAAAAGATAAGAATTCATCAAATGTTATTAAGATACTTATTTTCAATTATTCCTCAAACTGTACAGTTTTGTCGTTTTGGAGAAAAACTTAACAAACGTACATGGTTAAAGAATTCATAAATTTCTCAAAGCATACGATTGAAGAATCCACATATTTTTTTTGTCTAAGGAAACTCTATAAAGGGATAAAAAATCATCAAACGACATTAGGATATCTATCTTAATGCCTTTCAAAACTGTATAATTTCTGTCGTTTTTCAGAAAGCCTAAAATGTACAAAATTTAGAATTCCAGAACTTTTTCTGCAGAACTCGAAACCACAGAAATAGATCTTTATTAATGTATTCTTAGACTCATTGTAATACCCCGAATCAGAATTTTAAGAAGAATTAATAATAAGAAAGCAAGTTTTTACTTTAAAATCTCAATTCATCCACTTCCAAGGGCTCTAGAATCAAAATGACAAGAATTTGTCTTCGACCATTTTGAGAGAATTCGTGAGAAATTCTCAAAAAACCGAGGCTATGACTAGAATTAAGGTTAACCTAGTTTGTAAATTTAATGGGCTTAATGAGCTTAAAAGCCTTGTAATCTTCCTAGACAAAATAACATTAAAATGCCATTAATATTATTAATTTGGCACAATAAAACAAATATAATATGACTTAAACATCTCGAGTATTACAACTCTCTCTTGGACGTAACGTCGCCAACTAGAGAGATGCATTAAAAGTGCAAGTCAATCGCGTCAAAACGTGGCATTACTAACAAGAAAAGCTAATAAAAAAATCTTTTCCTGAATTTTAGTGATGACATATTTTTAGCTTTTATGATCTTGAGTATGGTTAGAATTTTTTAATCGAAAGAGAATTGAAAAACTAATGCATGTTTTGTTGTTTTCTATTTGCGTGAACTATTAGTCTGATGGCAGGAAGTATATACACACAATTTGGGGAGAATTGAGGTGTTGAAGAATCTGACTTTGAGGGAACTTTGAAATGACTCAAATTCGTGTAAGGAACCTCGTGTTTACTGGGCAGGTTTAAAAGTCTAAAAATCATTTTATTTCTTTTACTATTTTTAGGTGCCCGTGGGATGCTTGCTTTTACATGAATTGCTGAGTTGGGAAAAAATATTGAGGCGGAGAGTTTGGCAATGAAAAAGAGTAAGGAAACTAAACTGAAAAAAACGATCAAGGAAGGGGTGATTAGAAGGAAAATTCCTCTCCGAGAGGATTGTCATTCAGAGAACTGGAATGAAAAGAAAGTTCCCACAAATATGGGATTGCAGAAATTCACAAAAAGGAAAAGACCAAATGAAGGCGGACGTAAAACCAGTGAAGAGAAGGATCGAGAGCGGGAAATTGTGCAGACCCGGGCGAATGACAATCACGGTCAACCAAGGCTGTTTTCAGGCGATTACACGTCCATCCACTGGCATTTTGGGGCTGCTACGGTGAAAACAAGTTATCTTTAGCTTTGTTGTCGTGCATGCTGAACAATTTCTTTGTTGTGCTTTTATTTTTTGCTGAATGATTCAATTAGCTTTATATTTCTCTCGTTATTGTTAGCTTTAAAAGTATGTTTAAAGCAATCAATTATTTTTTATGATAACTATGTAAGATGAGCATGAAAGATAAAATTGATAAAGGAAACTACTTCACAATTCTTAAATTAGACTTAACGATTCATGAGAAATACCCTCATTGAAGGGTACAATTAAAGTCTAACTATTTTGTTTAAGTGCTGCAAAAAATTCATATATATATGCAGTTTGTGTCGACCACAGCTTGTTTATGTCGACACTTAGATAATCCAGAAACTTAGCTTTCTTAGTTTGTGTCGACCCTTAGTTATATGTGTCGACCCATATTCAAAACAAAAGTTTAGTCTTTCTAATTTTTGTCGACCCCTAGAGTTTTATGTCGACCCTTAATCAAAACAGAGGCCGAGTCTTTCCAACTGTGTCGACCCATATTATCCTTGTGTCGACCCCTGTCCAAAACAGAAGCTAAGTCTCAGCCAACGTACAAGTTGTATCGACCCATCTATACAAATTGTGTCGACCCAAACAGGCAGTACAGCGTAAATGTGTCGACCTATCCAAATCTTTTGTGTCGACCCCAGAGAAGAATATGTGTCGACCTTACCAAAATTTGTGTGTCGACCCTACCTACACAAAATATGTCTCTGTCAAACCCATTTGTGTCGACCCCATTATAATTGTGTCGACCCTAGCTTTTTCCAAAGATGAATCCTTTAGAATTTGTGTTGACCCCAACCAACATTGTGTCGACCCCAGACTTTCCAGAGAAGGATTCTGCAAGGTTGTGTGGATCGCACAAATATTGTGTCGACCCCAACAGATTCCAGAGACGAATTTGTGTCGACCCCAACATAAGATGTGTCGACCCAATTCAGCAGAACAACACCAACGGTCAGAAACTTCTCAACGGCTATATTTTTTATGTGTCTATCGGCTAGTGCTTTGTGTCGACCCCAGAAGGACTTGTGTCGACACAACTGAACAGATCAGCAACAATCTATAAATAGATTAAGCGATCTCACTTTAAAAAAATGGTTTTACCGAGAGAAAACTACGCCGAATTGCTGCCAATTTTATTTTTCAAACTTTTACTCTCTCAAATCCTAGTACACAAACTTGTATATCATTCTTGAGATTGAGTGAGTTGGTTTATTAAAAACCGTACAAATTGTAACTTGTTCTTAGAACAATCATTGTAAAAGGGGTGACGCTCCTTCAAGAAAAGAGTCAAAAGGTTTGGTTGACACCCGTAAGTCAATCGGAGTAAAGCTCAAGGTTTGAGCGAGAATGATCTTCAAGGAGGTACCTTGAAGCTCGGACGTATGCAAGGTTGGCCGAACTGCGTTACCAAACCATTGTCAATTTCTCTCTCTAAACTCTTATTTATTTGTTTAAGTATTCCGCACTAGAGTTTAGAAATAACTAAACAATTCGCACGAACTTGACTTAGTAAACGAAAAAATTTAGTTAACCTAATTCACCCCCCACTTAGGTTAATCTCGATCCTACAATTATAAGTTGAATGTCACAGTTATACTAAACATCATGATATCTAAAACGCCATTAGATATTCATATAGATATTATTTGAATTGTTTGAGTTGTTAGCTTAAGTTTTATTTAACGAGACATTTTATCTGTTAAAAATAGTAGCTCAAGAAGAAATTAATAGAATTATTTTCTAAGATTTTCTGATTTCATCTTTCTTACCATGAAGTTGGAAGAGAGTGAGCAAAAAAACTAATCAAAAGACGGCAAAAGCCTCGATTTTATATAGCTTCTTTCTCGTCGATGTTTGTGTCGTAGAATTTGTTATAGCACAGGCAAAAAATGAGAGTCAAATGATGAAAGAATCCTTCAATCTTACGATTTTCATTATAGAAATCATATTTATCTATTCTACTCTGTTTTACTTTTATTTACACCAATTCTTTTGTATTTCTTTTCATTCAATTTACAAAGAAAATCACAAATCATTTTTAATTTTTTTTAATTATCTATTTATCATAATTTTGGAAAAGATTATATTAACAATATTCTCTATATTAATTGAATTGTACACTTGTGGTTTCAAATGATACGTTTTCACACAAAAACCGTTGATAACGCAGAGGAATACTTTTGAACTACAGGTGGCATTCGAGCCTAATCGAGCGAGCCGAGCCACAAATTGTCTGGTTCATCGAGTCTGTCGAGCTTTTCTAGCCGAGCATGTAGAGGTTATTCGAGCCGAGCCTCTCGAGCCTATTCAAGCCGAGCTTGTCGAGCTTTTTTCAAAAAATTTAGGATCAAGCCGGCTCGCGAGCCTCGAGCCTATTCGAGCCAAACCCGACCCGAGCGAGCCAAGTCTGTCGAGCAAGCCGAGTCTGTCGAGCCGAGCCAAATAATTTTTAAAACATGTATCTTGTATATATTTTTTAACAAGTTGTTTTCGTTGTTATAAGACTGAAAACGTGATAAACTTATAAATGTATTGTAAATATTTATTTGAATAAATCTAAAAAAAATTATTAAAAAATTGCATAGTTACCGTTATACAAATAATTTTGACATTTGCATCACCATAACTTAGATACATCCTAACTAGGTTGGCACCTATCTAATTATCAATCATATGCAAAATATCAAAAATTTGCATGTATAAATAAACTACAAAAAATTACACTTTCAAACCAAAAAAAAATTTAGTTCTCGAACTCTAAATGTTTAAATTTTTCGGTGATGGTATCCTCGCGTTGTTGGTCTCTCTTTGCGGCGTTGAACCAATCCTTCATGCATATCAAAGCTTCCACGAGATCTGGTGCAAGGCTTCCTCGACGATCATCATATACCCAACCACCTGCACTAAAAGTAGATTCGGAACCTACAGTAAAAACAGGAGGTGCAGTAAATCTCGTGTCATCTTAGAAAGAAGTTGAAATTGGCTCTCGTTGGTTTTCCACCACCCCAATATATCAAAATCATCATCCGGTAGAATTTTATGTCGCATTTCTAAATAATCATCGAGTTCATTTTTTTCAAACCATAAAATAAAACATCGCTATCTATTTTTGCATGTATGTTTTCCATGAATTGTAGGCGATGTGCATAAGAAGAATCACGACTAGACCTTGAAGAGATATGAGAGGAACGAGTAAAATCAGAATATTTACTTTGATAAGTCGAAAATAACATAGAAAGATCATTTTTTATATGACTAGGACTAGATTGAGTACCGATACCTAAATTACTAGAAATTGTATCGAGCATTAAGATTGTTCCTACTATTTTAAAACGGGGATGCATTACACATGCAAATGAAAAAATATTAGGTACGTCAAGCCAATAGTTTTTAAATTTAATTTTCATACTATCAATTATATCATAAAATTCATTTATTTGTTTATATTTTATAAAAGTACCCGTTAAATTCACAAAAATTGGAAGAACACGATGCGTAGTGGGAAAATAAATTCCCGAACATTCCTTAGTAGTCTCAAAGAATGGTGCTAAAAATTCAAGGAATAAATTGGCAATATCACAACTACTTTGATATAAAGTTAAATCGTTTTTTTTCACTAATATATGCACAAATAACAAATCAATACGGTTTAGCATTTTTTAACATTAAATAAGTCAAATTCCACCTAGTAGAGACATCCGTTTTTAATTTTCTATGTTTCATATTAGATGTTTTACAAAATTCTTATATTTTTGTTGTCGGACATTAGATGATGTAATACAGAAAATTTAAAATATGTGAAGAAATAAATTGCATATCATCTTTAAAAATTAAATTTAAAATATGACATACGCATTGCATATGAAAAAGAGATGTTTGAATAGTATCGGATTGAAATAATCTTTTAAATTGAGCTACACAAACATCGTTAACGGAAGCATTATCTAAAGTGATACTAAAAATTCTATCTTTAATTGAATATTCTTGTAAAATACCGACAATATATCGATAAATCGTAACATCACTATGTGGATATTCACATCTACAGAAGTCTAATATTCTTTTATTTAGTTGTCATTTCTCATCAATAAAATGACAAGTGACGACTATATGTCCAAGTGAGTTAGATGCACTCCATAAATCGGAAGTTATGCAAATAGACATAGTAATAGCATTTGCAAATAAACCGATTAATTGAGCTTTCATATTTTCGTACATTTTAATAATGTCACATCTTAGTGTACTACGAGGAACTCGTTTAAAATTAGGATTACTATATTCTTGAATAAAGTTTTGGTATACCTCTTAAAAAAACAACGGTCATATGATCGTTGGATGACCGTTGCCTGATGCCACGTGGAGAGAGAGATGAGGGGTCGGGCCACCGAAGCTCGAGGGGGGAGGGGGGCGCCTGGTCGCAGTCAGGATTTCGCGATCCCGACTCCAATCTTCGATGGGGTGGGACCGGTGGGTGGCGGCCTTGACGACAAAGGCGATCGCGGGCAACAACGGGCGACGGCGGCGACAAAAACAACGGGCGAGCCGCAACGGTGAGATTCGAAACTTCGATCGTTCCCGGCGATTCGTTGACTCCCAAGCGTCGTCGTCCCTCTCCCAAACAGCGAAGGACACTGACGAGCCCTTTGGTTGTCAATTGATTGACCGACGAACGGAATCGGTGAAGTCGAAGGTGAAATGCCGACGTTCGTCACCTCGTCGGTGCCGAAGCTCCAGGGCAAGCTGCCGAGCGAGCGCCTGGGCGAGCTCGCGAGCCAGGCTCTAGCCGGGCTCTCCTACTGGGCTCGAGTCTAGCTCGACTTGTTACAGTGTCAAGCCAAGTGAGCGAGCCGTTTGCTACCTTTATTTTGAACATGTAATGGACAAATGGAAAGTAAGGACACGTTAAGACTTTTGAACGAGGCCTAAAGAAACTAAGGATATGCTAAGCCTAGGGTTGGGCAAACCTGCCCTGACTCACGAGATCTGACCCCGACCCATTTCTAATGATCAATTTGGGTCGATATCGGTGGTGGATTCGCTCTATGGGTCACGTTAAAACACGACCAACTCGTCAACCTTCAACACTATCTGGGTTTTATGATTTTTTTTTCTGAAATTCAAGCCACCAACTACCACAGTCCTTGACGAGCACGACAGTGAAAGCTCGTTCATGAACACCACCAAGTGTTTCAACTTGCGACGATCTCTCCAATCGCCCACTAATCATAGTTGTAAGTATTGTCGTCGTTTTCTTCTACTTCTTAGTCCTTATTTGGGGTTCAATGATTGAAGTTTTTGAGAGAACCTAATCAAGTTGCAGCGCTGTTGATTGTTGTCCACTACGAGTGGCGATTCGAGCGACGAAAACTCTGCCGACGATTTACGAGCTTTCCAGTTCCCGACAAAAACTCTCGTTGAGCAATGACAAGTTCTTATTAGTAAAATTTCCTTAAAAATTTATGCCTATTACGTTTTATGGGAGTTTTTTTTGGTATAATTTTGTTTTCCTATTTTTGTATTATTAAAACCGAACCCAGCCCGATATAACCTAATTGGGTCGGGTTGGCATTGGGTAGCGACAGAGTAACCGATTCTTAATGGGTCGGGTCAGTTTGTGCAAAAACCCAACACCATCCATGTCCAGCCCTAGCTAATAGGGGTGGGCATCGGTCGGATCGGATCAATCCGATCCGATTGGCCACCATCCGACATGTGATCGGGTTATCGGATCAGATCCGATAACCACGTATAAACAAAAACACCCGAATCCGATCCGATCCGAATCCAACACGATCCGATCGGATCGGATCGGATACAATCCGATTGAAACTTAAAAAAAAACTTTTCCAGCGATGATAAAATGCAACGATAATACAACCTATGCAAACAAAAATCTGAAAATCCAAACATATGGGAACTTAATAAACTAATTCCAAGAATGCAACAAATTCCAACCATTTCTCATATCCAACAAAATCCAACGAAAATCCAAAAATATCCAATAAAATCCAACAAAATCCAGATATCCAACAAAATCCAGATATCCAACAAAATCCAACGTAACTAATCTAATGTACAATAACTTCCATAACTTACAGTAACTTTCATCACATATCAATTAATATCAAATATCAAGCATCGTGAATTCTTCATCTTCATCTCCTTCTCCCTCTCCCTGGCATGCAATTTCTGGACAATAAACAAACATAATATAAAATCAACTAAAAAAAGTAATAATAATTTATAGTGATAATGAATTATGATATAGAATGAGAATATACCTTCATCAATGGTTTTATAATCTTTCAACCGGTCCAACGTGTCCAATGGATCTAACAACGTTGGACTTTCTGATAGGATCCAACTCTGTCCGCATATAAGAGCCTCTACAGTCTTTGGTAATAAAGAGGTCCGGTATTCGTCAATAACACGACCGCCAGTACTAAATGCCGACTCGGAAGGAACAGTAGTGA
>QAOC01018535.1:0-11035 GCA_003255005.1 Begonia fuchsioides
GATTACTATTTTATTACTTACGTAAGGAGGATGTGACATTGAATGTTTCAAACATTTTGGACAAGTATGTGGAGATGCATCTAAAAGATAGTAAGATTAGTTGGAATCTAAATCTCCATTGTTTTGGAAAGACCATGAGAAAGGTTTAGAAATATGAATGGTGGGTTCATCCCCGAACCGGTAGTCGAATCAAAAGGGCAACCCAAATTTAGAAGACACGGTGAAAGCATGAGTGCTATAGTTTCAAAGTGTCATAGAGCAAGTCGTTGCCCTTAGCGAAGTTTACTTATACTCATTACTACTAAGCTACAATTAGTACAACCTTTATAAGGTGAAGTATGATGAGAAGTGTAAATTACCCCATATTAGATAACACTAGAGAAGACACGGCGAATGCATGATTAGGAAAAGGATTTGAGTGTCACAAGACCAACATGAGGGCTATGCTAGCTTAGACAGGACTCAATTTTGGTTGAGGAAACATGGTATCCTTTAAAATTTCATCATTTAAAAGAGTAAGTGTTTTGGTATGAAGGAGGAAGACTCATCCAAAAAACTATTGGACCTGTCTCGATTATAACTGAGATTGAAAAAAACAGCATACAAATTGGGAATTTCCATCAACTATGCAAGGATTATACAAGGTAGTTCTCATATCGATGTCAAGAAAGTTCATATGGATCCCAGATTGAAATAAGTAACAATATGATTATGCCAACCTTAATATAAGGAAGGCGTATGGTAAGGATGTAAGGATCCTAAATTTAATGATCAACGAGCTAACAAGAGAGCAAATTCCTCTGATCAAAGTGCTATAAAAGAGCCACTAGACAGAAGAAACTACTTAGGAATGCCAAGGAGATATGGAAAGGGGCTATCTTGAGTGGTTTAACCTACAATTTTGAGGACAAAATTTCAAATAAGGGGGGTGGAATGTAACACCCCACTTTTCTGGGTAACCTAAGCTTGTATGAATATAGCACGTTATGGCAAGGGTACAATATGTGTTAAGGGATGATGGATGTTGAGGTGTTGTTACACTTTTGAAATAGTAATTTAGATGATTTGGAAACAAGGTTGGATGTTTGAAGAAAAGTTGTTAAGTGTTGGAGGTGGAAAGCGGATGAAAACAAAGGAAAATGCCAGAGTTTCAACCGTGTGGTAACACCCGACCCTTTCATCATAATTTAAAGTCTTATAAGTATATCATCTTATATTTGAATTATGATTAAGGGTATGAAATGATGATTAACTTGCTGGAATTTAATTGTTAGAATTGGTAGTTGATAAAGTAAGGTCAATGTGAAAGTTGGACTAAATCAATTTAAGTGTTGAATGGAAGTTTGAGAAAATGGAAAATGGAAGGTTGTGAACGAAGTACCGGTTGACCTATGAATAGTATCGGTCAACACCTTGGTAGTGAGGAACTTGGTCTGGTCGACCTACGTTAGAAACCGGTCGACCCTTGCAAGGTGAACCACCTTGAAACAATGTTAAGATTAGCCGATTTCAGAGATTTTAAGTTCTTCAAATGAGTTTAAGTTCCGCTCATGAAATTTAATAGACTTTTTGGTGGAACTATAGCAACAAAAATTACTCAATTTGGAGGTTTGTAGAGAAAGTTATGGGTTTTTGAAATTTATAGTTAGTAACAACCACCAGGTCGAAAATCGATAACTGGGTAGTTTCCGTTTTCCTGTTTTATCATGCTACAGATGAGCTTAAGTGACAAAGTAATCTTCTAAGAAACCATAGAAGACATCAAAAGGAGAAGATTAATAGGTTGAACAACTCAATTGGAGTTGTGGTACAAAAGTTATGCACGTTAGAAGTTGACAAATGAAAACTGGACTAAGGAAATATGAACTTTTGAGCGATATTTGTTCTTTGGTATAATTGATATATTTAATCTCTGAATTTGAAGTTATGTCTTCTACAAAGTTAAACTAGACTTAATAGGAAAAAGAATGGCGTTTGAATCATAGAAATCTAAGTTATATAACAAAAAATAGGAAAGTTTTGACTGGCAGCCGACACCTTGATTTGCCGGTCGACACCATAAAACTCTCGGGTTTGAAAACTGGTCGACACTTTGACACAAGCGGTCGACACCTTGAATTTTCAAGCTATAGAGGTCGACCTATGAACATTGGTAGGTCGACACCTTGTGTATAACGGGTCGACACCTTGTATAAAGTATCGACCGTTCATTGATGATATCCGAAAACTCTTCGTCTTCCACACCTGAAATTGTTCAAAAACTCATTATGCAGCCTTGACCCTTCAAATTCCTGCAGCCTTTCGTGCTCCAAAAGTCATAGGGCAGACTCCCTTCCCTCATTCCCCCTTTTGCAAAGAGTTTTTCCTCCCAAATACTCTCTAGGAGCTTGAGTGAAAAGGTGAGAGATTGAAGATTCTTCTTGAAGGAAAAGGGTGAGTTTGTTCTCAAACCCCCACATTGGTGTTGTGGGTGTGTTTTGCAGCTACAAATTATGGAAAACAAGGTAAGAATTTCGTGTCCCTTAGCTTATTTGGATGATTTAAGGATTTTATGTCTTGAATAAGTGACAAACAAGCATGCATGTGTATTAATTGGATAGAACACATGAAAATCTTGAGTTTTAGGATGGAATTGAAAGTGTGAGGTTTAATCACGTAATTAACCCTAAACAAATATTATGTTCTGCAATTGAATCAATTATTAAGGATAGAAGAGAGGTATTATGGTTTTGCATGTAAGAAAAAAATAAGAAGGGAGTTCCAAAAATTTCAGTTTCGGACATTACAGACAGATTTTGGTCATGTTAATTTTAAAGGATCTTTAGCTACGAATTCGGCCATAACTTTTTCATATGCAATGTAGTAGACATAATAAGGAAGATATTGATAACAATTAAATAGAATTTGAATAAGTATAGAAAGAGTTATTAGCCTCAAAAGTTAGGTCAAAAACAGAAATAAAATATTGGGTACTTATTTTAGTTAATTGTATTTTTTACGGTGTTCTTGAAGACAAGTCAAGGAAATTAAAGTAAAGTGAGTAGGAATTCAGCTTGAAAACGAGATAAGAACTCATTGCATGTGTTTTCCCGTTTGGGGCCTGATGTGCCTTCCTTGGGGGTCGGCGCACCGTGGGTCGAAAGAATGCGCGCACGCGGGGCTCGGATTGGTGGTGCGTGCGGCAAACAGGAATTTGGCTCGTGCGTTTTGTGGAGTTGCGTTGCGGAAGCGAATGGTGATGGGAAATATGGATAAGGGTCGTATGAAAACGGACTTGGCTCGGTGAAATATGAGGATGGCTCGGTTGATGGAAAAGGTGGTGAATTTCGTGTAATGGAAGGGTTGAAAGCTCGGGGAATGGAATGGTTAAACTCTTGCGAGTTTAGATATAGAGATGGATGGACAATTTGAATACCTGAGCAGTCACGGTATTCTCCTCGGTAGACCTCGCCCGCACTCGGATGTAACGCACCGATCGTACGTGCAAAGGAATGACGTTCTCGGCCGGATATTACGCACCGGAGAAGTATACGTCGGAGAGAGCTTCAAACCTTTCGGGAAGAAGGTGCAATGCAAAATTTTTCTCTAAAAATTCACTCTGTCTCATTGAAGTGCAAGTGTTATACTTAAATTGCAAAAACGTAAAGATAACAAAACTAAGAAAAATAAGTTAAGCCCTTTGATGACTTAAACGCCTTGGATTAGCTTCGGAAGGCTTTGGTTGACTTTAGGTTCGGTTCAATAGGATTGGCACGGTCGGCTTGGAGTCTTGACCGATGGTGACCGAGGTTGACCGAGAGGGTGCGTCGGGTGAGCGGAGCTCCGAACGAATGAGAATTGGCTCGAGCCAATATGGATCTGGGGCTTCTAAAGTCTCCTCAGTGGTCAACATAGAGCAGCGCACGGTCTGGTTCTTCAATGGTCCAATAATGCCTTGATCTTGTTTGTACGTGGGTGCATCCGAATGGGCGGAGCCGACGGTTGTGCATGTCTGAACTTCAAGGGATCCGTGAGGTTGTTGAGCAAAGCTGTTGTTTGAAGATCTTCTGATGATTCAACAACTAGCTCTTGGATTTTATGGATGAAAATTCCTTGTGGTTCGCCGGTGGTTCGGNCTCCTGTTGCACATCATCCTCCCGAGGTACTTGTGGATTTGCCCTAAAATCTACCTCTTCCTCGTCCTCGTCCACGTTTAAATAACGGGATAAATCCTTGACGTTGACGGTGGTAGTAATGCCATGCTCGCCCGGTAGTTCGATCTTGTAGGCATTCGGGTTGACTCTCTCGGCTACCCGAAAAGGACCCTCGGCCCTTGGTAGCAATTTAGCGTGCTTGTGTTTGAAATACTGCAGCTTTAACCACACTAAATCGCCTTCTTGAAAAATTTTCTCTTTGCAGCCTCTATTTGCCGCGGCGGCATTCTTGGCATTCTTCCTCTCGATGGTCTTCTCAATTTTCTCGTGCAATTTAAGAACCATCTCGGCCTTCTCGAGGCCATCCGGATTAGTATGCTCTTGGCTCGGTAATGGAAGTAAATCCATCGGTGTTGATGGATTAAATCCATAAGCCGCTTCAAAGGGGGTGGTCATACCCGTGGTGCTATGTCGGCATCGGTTATAAGCGAACTCGATGAAAGGTTGCCGTAAGTCCCATGCCGTGACCTTGGTGTCAACGACACTCCGTAGTAAAGCGCCGAGTGATCGATTGACCACTTCGGTTTGGTGCTCGATACCGCAGAGCAGCGGAACACCATCAGGTAGGTCATCCAGGAACACGTCTCGGTATTGGTCGAGGTGGGGCCGAACTATCTCGGGAATAAGCTCTTCTTCATTATCTTCAGGTTCTCGGTGTAAGAGCATGATGATTGGACCCTCTTGTCTCACCGTACGCCTCAATTTCTTGCGGCCCATAAAAAGGGTTGCTTTGGCCAATGCCTCTTTTCTATCGGCTTCATCCTTAGAAATTTGCTCCGGAGTCAAAGGAGCCAATATAATGTTGCGTCCGTTCCATTTGAACGAGTATTGGTTGGAACGGCCGTGGTGTAGCGCGTCTCGATCAAATTGCCATGGTCCGCCGAGAAACAAGTGCGTGGCGCTCATCAGCACCACGTCACATAGGACCGTGTCCTTGTAATTACCGATCACAAAGTCTATCCGGGTTTTTTTGGTGACCCGGACGTCCTCTCGGTTGGTAAGCCATCGTAGCTTGTACGGCGTTGGGTGCTCGGTCGTGGCTAACAAGAGCTTCATGACGAGGTCGCGGGACGCGACGTTAGTGCAACTACCGCCATCAATAATCAACGAACATACCTTGCTCTTGATTAAGCATGGGCTATGGAATAGATTTTCCCGTTGATATGTCTCGTGTTGCGGTTGAGTCGAAAGAACCCGCCGGATCATCAATATGACCGGTCCATCTTGGGCTTGACACAAATTGTCTTCGGCCTGGGCCGACTCATCCTCGGCCTCCTTGGCCGGCTCATCCTCGCTCACGACCTCCTTGGTCTCCTCGAAAATGGTCTTGACACGGCGATTAGGACATTGTGCGGCTATGTGTCCGCGTCCGAGACACTTGAAACACTGAATTTCTCGGGTCTTTGGTTGTTCGTGTAACGACCCAATTCCCGAGATGCCGCTTTCTGCTTTACCTCACTTACTTACTTACTTTACTTTACTTTACTTAGCTTACTTGCAGGCAGCCCGAGAACCGGTCCGTTACTGCTTTCTTACTTACTTACTTATTTACTTAGGTGGAACACTCATTACTTTAAAAATTTCTGATAAACTATCTTTAGCTTGTAAAATAGCTTGAAAGGAAAACGTGCACTTGAAAAACATACATTCTTGTAAAGCTATGCTTTCAGTTCCACCTTTATCAAAAATACATAAGCATTCAATAACTTAAACTTACAGCGGAAGACTATAGTTCAAAATACATTCATTCTAAAAGCTTTAAAATCTATCACACGAAAATAAAGGTATACATTTAATTACATATTCAAAACATTCAAATAAAATCAATATTCCTTTTATGTCAACCAATCAGAATTCTTCAGATTTTGCTGACTTTTCAACTTATGTCGACACATGGTCAACTTATGTCGACATAATGGTCAACTTATGTCGACACAATGGTCGACTTATGTCGACACAGTGGTCGACCGAAGAAATTCTCAAGAGTTATTCTATGTCGACCGCTCGTCTATTGTGTCCACCCAATCTTTTCCCGAGAGCAACTTGTGTCGACCGTTTATTTGTTGTGTCGACCGAAACTTACTTTTAAGGTAATCCTTTAGTATATTTAACCCAACTTACTACATTACTCTTACTTAAACCTAGCAACCATCAAACAATGAACTTGAAACAAACACCAATCAAACCCAAACACTTGGGCCGGTGCACGGTGTGATACACCCCAGACAAAGTATTCTTCTTCCAATTATTCCTAAAGAAAAATCTTAAACACTTTCATTTTAAAATCATAATTCTTAAAATAAACGAGGGTTGTTACATTCTACCCACCTTAACAAAAATTTTGTCCTCAAAATTTATAGTTCAAACATCTCTCGATACTTTTTCTTCATTTCTTGTTCTCTTTCCCAGGTGGCTTCTTCCACGTTATGATTTCGCCATAGAACTTTCACCAATGGAATTTGCTTGTTCCGCAACTCCTTCATCTTTGTATCTAGTATCCTTATTGGCTGCTCCTGGCTCTACTTCTATCTGCTCTGCTTCGATCACTTGGGATGGATCACGAATGCATTTCCTTAACATTGACACATGAAATACATTGTGAACACCTGCCAAGTATTCTGGTAATTGCAGCATATAGGCCATGTTTCCCACTCTCTTCAAAATATTATATGGTCCAATGAATCTCGGTGCCAATTTACCTTTCTGCCCAAACCTCATCATGCCTTTGAATGGCAAAACTTTCAAAAACACTTCATCTCCCTCCTTAAACTCTAGTGCTCTTCGTCGCCGATCTGCATAACTTTTCTGACGATCTTGGGCAGCCTTCATTCTTTGTTGTATGGTTTTCACTTGTTCTACTGTTTGTTGTATCATTTCTGGTCCATAGATTTTACGTTCCCCAACCTCATCCCAAAATGATGGAGATCTACACTTTCTTCAATACAACGCCTCAAATGGAGCCATACCAATAGTCGATTGATAACTGTTGTTATACGAAAATTCTACTAAGGGTAACAACATGCTCCATGATTTCTGAAAATCCATAACACACGCACGCAACATATCCTCAAAGATTTGAATAGTCCTCTTGGTCTGGCCATCTGTTTGAGGATGAAATGCCGTGCTAAATGCCAACTCTGTTCCCATGGCTTTGTTCAAACTCCTCCAAAATCTTGAAGTAAACTTTGGATCTCTATCAGATACAATGGAAACCAGAATTCCATGTAATCTTATTATCTCCTGCAAATATAGTTCAGCATACTTTTCAACAGAAAATTTTGTCCTTACCGGGATAAAATGAGCAGATTTTGTCATGACCATTAATCGTTGTTGGCAATCCGACTACAAAATCCATAGAAACGTGGTCCCATTTCCATTCCGGAATAATCAACAACTTCAGCATTCCTGCGGGCCTCTGATGTTCTGCCTTTACCTGTTGGCATACAACACATGATTCAATATATTTTGTGATATCCTTTTTCATTCCCGGCCACCAAAAACACTGTTTCAAATCCTGATACATCTTTGTATTTCATGGGTGAACCGAAAATTTTGAAGAATGAGCTTCCTTCAATATTTCTTTCTTTAACTCTTCATTATGGGGAACATACCACCTATCACGACCTTCCTTTGAACATTGATATTCATGAGGATTTTGCATTTGTCCTGCTATAAACTGCTTATACCTTGAATCCCCCTTTTGAATTTCTCCAATTCGATCCAACATATTTGGTCTCACAGTTAAAGCAGCTAACTGCACTGTTAGATCTGATATCACTTCAATGTCTGCCCTTTGCAGCTCACTACGAATTTCTAACGAAATTCCCATCATCTCTGACTGTGCTGCTACTGCCTTCCTGTTCAGTGCATCAGCAACCACATTAGCTTTTCCTGGATGATATTTAATTTCAAAATCGTAGTCTTTGACAAATTCCAGCCATCGCCGCTGTCTTAAATTCAGCTCTTTTTGTGTGAAAAGATACTTGAGACTTTTATGGTCCGTAAATATCTCACAATGACTTCCATATAAGTAATGTCTCCAGATCTTTAGGGCGAAAACTACTGCTGCCAACTCTAGGTCATGGGTAGGATAGTTCTTCTCATAGTCTTTCAATTGTCGTGATGCATAAGCAATTACTTTACCTTCTTGCATCAGCACACATCCTAAACCCATCAACGATGCATCACAAAATATGCTAAAAGCTCCTTCTTCAATTGGAAGTATTAGTACTGGTGCTGAGGTTAACTTGTCCTTCAATAGTTGAAAACTCTTTTCACAGTCCTCTGACCACCAGAACTTCATGTTTTTCCTAGTTAATCGCGTCAATGGCGTAGCAATCTTAGAAAATCCTTTAATGAATCTTTTGTAGTACCCTACTAGACCAAGGAAACTTCGCACTCCAGTTACATTCTTTGGTTGTGGCCATTGACGAACAACTTGCACCTTTATTGGATCAACGAATATACCTTCTTTAGAAATCACGTGCCCCAGAAAATTCACCCGATCTAACCAAAATTCACATTTAGAGAATTTGGCATATAACTGATGTTGCTTCAATATACTTAAGACCATACTTAAATGCTCCTTATGTTCTTCTTCCAACTTAGAAAATACCAGAATATCATCGATGAACACGATGACAAATTTATCGAGATACTCATGGAATACCCTATTCATAAGGTCCATAAACGCCGTTGGAGCATTTGTCAAACCGAACGACATTACCAGGAACTCGTAATGTCCATACCGGGTTCTGAATGCAGCCTTTCGAATATCATTCTCCTTTACTCTTAACTGATACTATCCTGACCGCAAGTCAATCTTGGAAAATACCCGTGCGCCCTGCAATTGATCAAACAGGTCATCAATCCTAGGCAACGGATACTTATTCTTCACTGTCAATTTGTTTAATTCACGATAGTCGATGCACATCCTTAGAGTTCCGTCCTTCTTCTTTACAAACAAAACAGGGGCTCCCCAGGGAGAGAAACAAGGGCGTATAAAACCCTTGCTCAATAACTCCTCTAACTACCCCTTTAACTCCTTCATCTCTGCTGGAGCCATTCGATATAGATTCTTTGATACTGGTCCCACTCCGGGGTAAACGTCTACCATAAATTCGATTTCTCGATCAGGAGGTAGTCCGGGTAAATCATCTAAAAACACTTCTGAAAACTCCTGAACTACTAGAATTTCTTGTAATTTAAGATCAGGTTTCTTATGATAATCCACAATACTTGCAAGAAATCCCATACAACCACCCATTAATAATCTCCAAGCCCGCACTTCCGATACAATCGGTAATTGCTTTTCATTCCCTGTCGCTTGAAAATAAAAGGCATCAGACGTAGGAGGTTGAAAACTGACTATTCTAGTTCTGCAATATATAGTTGCAAAATGTCGAAACAGCCAGTCCATTCCCAAAATAATTTCATATGCATTCATCTTCATTATAATGAACTCAACGTCCAATACACGATCATTGATTTGAACCCCACAATCTATAATTACTCTATCTAATAGTATATGGTCACCTGATGGTAACATCACTTCATACAACTGCTCTGCCACCTCAGGTACCCGGTTCAACTTCTTAGAAAACTCTTCAGACATAAATGAATGTGTAGCTCCTGAATCTATTAATGAAAAGGCACTAATTCCATCAATTAATAATGTACCTGCCACCACGGCCGGATGATCCGCTTCCTCAGCATCAATCATTGCAAAAACACGACCAGCTATCCTCTTCTGTTCTGGTTTGTTTGGAGGTGCCTTCGGACAATCACGCGCCATGTGTCCCATCTCCTTACATCTGAAACAGTGTCCAGATCCAGCCATACACTCTCCTGCATGCTTCTGATCGCACTTGGGACACTCCAATATTGGCCCCAAACTTTTTACTTGCTTTCCTTTACCTTGTTCGTTCAAACTTTCACTCGGCCTTTTCATCCCATGTGCTGGTTGCCATTGTTTACTCGGTTGCGGTTGGACTTCTCGAAAGAACCATCTTTGGGATGTTCCCATTTGTTGCTTCACCAACTTTGATTCTGCTTCCTCAAGGACTAGAGTCTTGGAAACAACCTTCGAATATTGAGCATTCTCTGATCCCCTAGTCTTTATTCCTTTATAAATTTCTGGTTTCAATCCTTGCACAAACTGCTCAACTTTATCTTCATTGGTTGCCACCAGCTGTGGAGCAAACCTTGATAGGCCTTCAAACTTTCGCACATATTCAGCTACTGATCCCCACTGCTTCAGTTACATAAACTCCATTTTCTTTTTATTCTGATCGGCTCTACTAAAATATTTGTCATAGAAAATTTTCTTGAATTGAGCCCATGATAGTTCTTGAACATTGGTAGTTACCTCAACAGTATCCCACCAATTCCTTGCGTCCATAGTCAGCAAGAAGGTTGCACAATTAACTTTTTCTCCTTCCTCAATCTTAGCATACTGAAATATCTTCTCCAAAGAACGAATCCACTCCTCAGCCATCACGGGGTCTGTGGTCTTTCCATTAAACGGTAGAGGACTCATTTTCCTAAATCTCTCACAGCTCAGCCCTCCACCATTCTTGTTTCGTCCATTTCTTTGTTCTTCTCCATTCATCATTCGCTCCAATTTTTTAAACTGGCGATTAACAAACTTTAACAGCTGGTTAATAGCAGTCTCATTAGTTCCCTCCTCTAGAACATTTCTTCTTCCTCTCCTCATGGTCCTTCAATCACTAATCACATCGTTAGTACTCCAAAATAAGGATTTTTCTACTTTAATCCTATTATAACATAGAAGTATGCAAATGATACACTAACCCTTTCGTTCCCTTATTCACTCGTGTGTG
>QAOC01018539.1:13797-57853 GCA_003255005.1 Begonia fuchsioides
AAAGATGCAATTGGTCTTCCTTCTCTTTTGGGGCCAAACATGGCCATGGATCGGACTCCATGGGTTGGATGCTCTCGGGCCGCTACCTGTTCTGGAGGCCTCTTCAAGGCAATGGTTGACCGGGTAATCTTTGTCCAAAATTGATGATCTGCCCCATGATGGAAACCTTAGGATGTTTGCCACATTTTTGTAGAAGCATGCTTGGCCAAATCAGGTCTGGAAGGTGTTCGCAACAGCCGCACAACCCCCGGAGGTCATCCTGGGCCGAAACCAAAAATGGTGCTATCATCACCTAGGATGGTTGGATCATCCTTTTCATGTTGGCACCTACAAAATTAGCACATTTGTTAGATAAAATATTGACTCGGCCTTGGCTTAGAAACCCGAGACCAAGTCCATGGTGCTAGAGCCTTCCGCTTCTAGATGTGCTAATCTGTGGCACATCAATGTTGGAGCTTAAGGGAAATATTATTTCCCATGAAGTTTGAGTTTGTAAAGTCTTTTAGACGTGGTTTAGGTCTAGGGAGTGTTGGAGTTGGGAGACAAGTTAAAGGTGGGCCCCTTTTTCCCACCTACCTCCTACTTAGCCACTCATTAGTCCTAAATTTAGGTTTTTAATTGCTTTTGTCTTTTGTGTAAGTTCTAAGGGGTATGAATCCCTCCTCCCACGTCTAATGAAGGGAGAAAAGAATTTGGTAAATTGCAGAAGCTTGAAGATTTCTCAATCCTTCCCTTTTCTCACGGCAAGATTTGATTTTGGTGAGTAATATCCATAATCTTTCTTTGTCTTTGGTGTTTGTGTCTTGCTAGAGTCACTTAGCCACTTGTTTTTGGGTCAAGGTAAGCTTGGAAATCACATAGCCATCCTTCCATTTGTTTGTTTGGGGATTATTATTGTTCTTGTTGGTTGCTGCGTGTTCTAATTTAACCGAATTCCAGTTTGTGTCACAAAAGTATCATCCATATAAACTTCTGTTTCCCGTGTGCTAATTTCCTAAAATTTGGACTGTGAGTTCCTCTTTCATGTCTTGAGATATTTGGTTTGTCATTGCGTCCCCTTTTTCTCCTATCTAAAAGTTGTGCATGCATTTTGCCTCCTCCCTTCTTCCGAACTCTTGAAATCTGGCAGTTCTGTCGACCAAAATTCAATCTCTCATAACTTTTAAACTACCCGCTTGAATCCTCCCAAACCCTCACCATTGGATTTCCCTTCCATAGAGGAAGTTTTCTGCCAATTTTCTCGCTCTCAGCTTGTCTGTATTGGGAGTTGTACAGAGGTTTTCTCTTAACCTACTGCACTGTCAAAACCCTGTTTGTCCACTTGTGCATCTAAAAGTGACCTCGTGTCATTTTATGATCCTCACGTGCTACCCCTCTGAAATTTTGACCAAAGTTGGTCTATTCCCTAAAGTCTAAGTCCACAAAAATTTTAATTCAAACGCACGCGTGAATTTGGAGTTCCATTGGACTCATTCCCCTGTTTCTGCATTCCTTCATTGACTCTCGGCAGATTACCATTCCTCCATCTCTATCGACACATTCACATCCTTTGGAGCGTGTCACTTACAATCTAAATTGCTTGGATTTGAATTAGTTAAAGATGTATATGAAGTAGATTTAGATTTTGGTGAAATTTGGAAATTATGCGAAAAGATTGCATATTTAGATTATTATAGACATAATGGTTATTTGTTTAAAACCAAGAAAAACTACTGAATCCAGGCAAAAAGAGCACTTCTTCAAGTTAGCATAAAGTTGATTTTCTTGTAAAGCAATAAAAACCAAATTCAAATGTTCAACATGTGCATCTAAGGTTTTGATATATATTAATATATCATCAAAGTATACAACAACAAATTTTCCAATAAAAGCTCTTAGCACATGATTCATTAATCTCATAAAAGTACTTGATGCATTAGATAATCCAAAAGGCATCACTAACCACTCATAGAGACCATACTTAGTTTTAAAAGCAATTTTACATTCACCCCCTTCTTTAATCCGTATTTGGTAATATCCATTCTTTAAATCTATTTTTTAAAATAAACATGAACCATTTAGTTCATCAAGCATGTCATCTAACCTTGGAATAGGATGTCGATACTTTATCGTGATCTTATTGATAGCTCGACAATCCACACACATTTGACAATTTCCATCTTTCTTTGGAACTAAAATCACAAGAACCGAGCATGGACTATGACTCTCTCTCACGAGACCCTTCTCTAGTAGCTCGTCTACTTTTTTGGATTTCTTTTGTTTCTTCAGGATTCGCTCGGTAGGCCGGTCTATTAGGTATTGAAACCTCAAGCATAAAATCAATTTGGTGCTCGATACCTCTTAAAGGAGGTAACCTACTTGGAACTTCTTTGGGAAACACATCTTCAAATTCTTTTAAAAGTGTAGAAACAACACTTGAAAACAAATGGATTTGCATAAGAACCAAATCACAAAGAACCACATCATGATATTTTCCAAAGGACAAAGAAATTTTAACTCGTTTAGTAACTTTGACTTCACCGCAATCACTCAACCACTGTAGCTTATACGGATTTGGATGCTTTTCGGTTTCCAATCCCAACTTATCCACTAACAAAGTACTAGCAAAATTAGTGCAACTTCCACTATCAATTATTAAACTACATACCTTGTTATTCACGTGGCATCTAGTATGAAATACGTGTTCTCTTTGTACTTCATCTCCATTGTCTTTGGCTAGAACGTTGAGCAAACGTCTAGTGACTAAGAGTTCACCTCTCACTGGTTCCTCTACCTCCACATCGTTACAATCTTCTAGTGGCATCTTGCTATAACTTGAGTTCTCACTTTCAACATCTCTATTGTCACGTATTACCATTGTTCTTTTATTCAAACAATTTGAAGCATAGTGGCTGAATCCTTGAGAATGAAAACATTTAATTTCTTGATGATAATTACTTGGAACATATCGTTTATGCATAAATGCTTTCATTTCTTTCCACGTGGAAATGAGTCTTTCGTCATGCCTTCTCTGAATTCTCACTAGTTGATCCCACCATGTACTTGCATAGTCCATGAATTTCATTGAGGCCAACTTGATTTTCTTTTCCTCGATATAGTTGTAACAATAAAAAATATGATCAACCTTTCTTACCCATTCCAAATATAATTCGGGATCAATTTTACCATGGAAAGAAGGAATTTTCATCTTGATGTTGCATAGGTTGCCATCTTCTCGGTTTTTTCTAAGATACCGCTCCTTTTTGTAATGGTTGCTCTCATTCTCGGACTGAGCATCTTGCTCTATTTTTGTAATATTTCCTTGTGCAGGGCTACTAGTTTTAGCCTCTAACATATTCGATCTCATTTCTCAATATAAGAAATAAAAGAAATCGTTAGCAAATAAATAAGGAAATAAACGGACCTCACTCACTCCCTCACTTATTTCTCTCAATTAATAGCTTTTATAAAATAGACTCAAACTGTTGCCTTTTTCCTCTCAATTTTCTCTTTTAGTTCTTTATGTAAGAATCCAATTCAGGAGAAATATTCAGCAAGTAAAAGCAATCAAGATCAAATTTTTAAGCCAAAAATTCAAACTTCTAAGATCGTCAAAGGCAAACTATTTTGAAAGAAATAATGCGATCCAAGGAAAACATATGTATAATGATGAATGATGATAATGAAGTATTGCTATAATGATGTAAGAGCAATAAAGACAATGAATAACTTTGAAGTCACCAAAATTAAAAGAAGTAACTTTGAAACAAATATTGATAACGACAAATAGTAAGCACTATTTGAAATAACAAGATTTTTTTTTATAACAGTAGCAACAAAGAGAAGAAGCAAAAATCATTCCTTTTTTCACCTTCTTTTTTTTTCTTGTGCTTTTCCCCCTTTTTTTGCACAACGATATTTTTTTTAACACATTTTTTTTTTTGCTTTTTTTATAAGAAGATGGAAAGATAAGACATAGGGAAGAATAAGAAAACTAAATTAAAGATAGAAACTTGAATAAAGTTAGCAAAGCTCTGATACTAAATGATGAGAACCACAGGTATATCAAACCCGAGACCCTTAAACAATGCGGAAAAAGATACCTGGATCGCCTTTGAATCAAGTACGAGGAACTTGACCCCAATCAAACCTTGCCAATGGAACCTAAGTTATCAAACAAGGAGCTTGACCTAGACCAAACTTGTCGGTAAGAACCAAAGCTATCAAATTTGATCTATCAAGAAATAACTTGATGAAGATCGAGTTCTTAGCAAAGAACCAAAGAGAAAATCCCTCCAAAACACTCAAGGTGAATAAATCATAAAAGTTGTGTCTTTCACAAGAACTTGGATGCCTTTAAATAGGCTACATAAGAAATAGAAAGATATTAGAAAACTAAAATATCTTTGGGAAGATTTTTCTTAAATCTGTTAAGATTCTTGATTTTGCAAAATCTTTGGTAAATTGTGTATTTTCCAGCCAAACAACGTCCGATTTTTATGATCTAGCTCATTCCTAAAAGGTCTTGAAGAAAACTACAACTTTGGTGAAGAAAACGTTTTGAAATAACTTTGGGAAGATTGTCGAATCTGCCCGTATATTCTTGCTGGTCAAGTAAATGTATGATCTAAGGAAAGTTGCATCCACTTTCCTATTTCCTTTGTCCCTTCAATATTTTGTATTAGGCTTGGGCTCTTGGGCTTGTGTCCTTAACCACTTTGTATGATGTTAATATCTTCTTCAACACTTAACATAATAAGCATTTTATTGTGATGCTGAATAGATTCTTTCATTTCAATTTCGTCCACTAAACAACATAGCTCTTCATGCATTTTCTTCGCTCTTGACCTTGTCATTGGGCCTCCAATTCCTTGCAATTTGTCTTTCTCTTTGGGATTGATTTGTATTATCACTTTATCTGCGTCATTCCTTCCTTCCTTGAAAAGATTCGTCCTAGAATCTCCTACATCATACAAAGATAAGTCACTAACATCGAAAGTGGCACTTACATTACCATATTCACTTGGCAAATCAATTTTGTAGGCATTGTCATTGATTTGCTCCAACACTTGAAAATGACCATCTCCTCGAGGTTGCAACTTATTTTACCTTCTACTTGCAAATCTTTCTTTCCTTAGGTGAATCCAAACCACATCTCCTGGCTTGAATACGACTTTTGTTCAGCTTTTGTTTGCTTGCTGCGCATAATGCTCATTTTTATTTTCTATATTCTCCGTGACCTTTGTATGCAAATCTTTAACAAATTCTGCCTTTTTCTTTCCATAAAAAATAACAACATCAAAATGGGATTCTTTTGAATTGTGAATAGATTCTTTCCTTTCAATTTCCTCATCTAAACAACATAGCGCTTCATACATTTTCTTGGTTCTTGACCTTGTCATTGGGCCTCCAATTCCGTGCAATTGGTCTTTTACTTTATGATTTATTTGTGTCATCACTTGATCTGCTTCACCGTCTTAAAACCAAAGCAAGGTTGACCTTTATGGGAATCGACACCTCTTGCCCTACTGTGCAAATCACTTGGAATCATCAGAGCATCTCTTCTTTATATGCCCATTCTCATATTCCATTTGGGCAACAATCAAAGCAATGTTTGCCTTCAATTTGCAAATGTCAACCATAGCCAGTGCTTTCAAATGGTCAATTAGAGAGACAAAAAAGGAAAAGACCAGGAAGGCTTTCACACTGAGGATCATTCTCTCTTTTACTATATATGATCTCTGGGCTGCCCGCAACTGCCGCATCTTTGAAGAAGATTTGACCACCCAAATTTTGTTGCCAAAAGAATAGAGCTTCATTTCATTAAGCCTTATATTCATATTTTTCAAGTCTCCTAGCTATGATCAAATCCCGTTAAAGTTCCTCCAGATCGGCCCGTTATAAGTTAGCTTTCCAAGTTAATTTTGATTTTCACAATTTGTGTTTTCTTTCCAGTTTGTTCTCTTCTATGCAGGTATAATGCATTTTGTATTTCTGTTACTTTTTGTTTGTATCCAAATTTTAATCGCAAATCACTCTCGTGTCTGGTGTGTTTTTATTTAGTTGCGGTGTGACGAGGCAGAAACTTGTGGCTTCTCTCCTCCATCTTTGAAAATTCTACTCCTACCTCATCCATAATTCGATAAGTTGCTCAGTTGAAGCATCCTCCTTTTAGGGATTTTGCTAGAGCAGCTTTGGTGTAAAATTTTGTTAGGTACTTAACTTACCAAAAAATAATAATAATAAGCCCAAAGACCCAAGCCTCAAGCCCTAAGCCCTAAGCTCTAAGCCCAAAAGCCTAGCACCTAATTTCTAATCCCTAAGCCCTAAACCCAAAGCCAAAAACACAACGCCCTTAGCCCGAAGCTCAAAGGCCAATGCCCAAAGTTTATAACCTAAAGCCCTAGGCCTAAGCCAAAAGCCCAAAGCCCTAATCCCAAAGGCGTGAGCCCTTAGCCCAAAGCCCTAATTCCAAACCCTTGAGTCCTAAGTCTTAATCCCAAATCCTTAATCCCAAATTCCTAATCGTTAATCACTAAGCAATAATCTCGAAAGCTCTAACCCCCAATCCCTAATCCTTAAGACAAAATAACTAAGCACAAACTCCTATGCCCTAATCTTTTAGACCTAAGCCCTAAGCTCAATGCCCTAACCACTAACCTCTAAGCCCAAAACCCTAAGCCCTAATACATAGCCCTTAAATCCAAAGCCCTAATACATAACCCTTAAACCCTGAGCCCTAAGCCCTATGCCCAAAGCCCTAGGCCCTAAGCTCTATGCCCTATTCCCTAATCCCAAAGCCCAAAGACCTCAACCTAGAGCCTGAAGTTAAAAGCCTTGAACCATAAGCCCTAAGCCCTATGCCCTAAGCCTTAAGCCATAAATTCAAAGGTTAAATCCCAAATCTCTAATTCCTAAGTCCAAAGCCCCAAGCCCTTAACCTTAAGTCATACGCTCAAATCCCTGTGGTCTAAGCCTTAAGATTTGAGCTTTAATCCCAAAGCCACAAGCCCAAAGACTGATGCCCTATGCCCATGCCCTAAGCCTTAAGCCTAAATCCTAAAGCCTGAAGCCCTAAGCGAAAAGATCTAAGTACTAAGCCCAATGTTTAAAGCCAAAAGCCCTCAACCAAAAGGACGAGCCAAAAGCCCTAAGCCCTAAGCCCTAAGAGCAAAGCACTAATCATTAAGCCCAAAGCCCAAAGCCAAATTCCCTAATTCGTAAGCCCAAATCCCTAATCCCTTAGTTCAAAGGCTGAAGCCATAAGCTCTAAGCCTTAAGGCATAAGCCCAAAGCTCAAAGCCTAAAGCCTTAATATGTAATCCCTAAGCCTTTAGACGAAATCCCTAAACCCTAAGCCAAAATTCTATAGCCCTTAGCCCTAAGACAAAAGCTCTAAGCCCTAAGCAAGAAACCTAAAGTTCAAAGCCCTCAACCTAAAGCATGAAGCCAAAATTCCTAAGCCTTAAGGCGCAAACCATAAGCTCAAAGCACTAAGCCCTAAGCCCTAAGCTATATGCCCAAAGCCCAAATTCAAAATCTCTATTCCCTAAGCCAAAATCCCCAATCTCTAAGCCCAATGCCCAAAGCCCTAAGCCTTAAGCCCAAAAACCTAACCCTTAAACTCTTAGCCTTGATCCCTAAGCCTAAAGAACGATGCCCAAAGCCCTAAGCTCAATGCCCAAAGCCCTAATCATTAATTCATATGCCCTTTGACCAAATCCTTAATCCTAAGCCTAAAGCCCAAAGCGCTAAGCCCTATGCCCTATGTCGTAACCCCTAGTAAGGCTTAAGCCCTATGCCAAAAGCGCTAAGCCATAAGCCCGAAAGCCTAAGCCTTATACCCTAAGCCATAAGCCCAAAGCTTAAGCCTTAAGCTATCTAGCCTAAGCCCGAAGCCCTAAGCCCGAAGCCCTAATCCCTATGTCCTAAGCCCAAAGCCCAAAACCAAAGGCCAAAAAGCCACTATCTGAGTGACTAAGCCCTATGGCAAAGGCAATAGGCCCTAAAGTCATATGCCCTAAGTCCTAAGCTCATTAACATAGTCTTAATCCCTAATCCCTAGGCCCAAAGCCAAAACCTCATAGCCAAAGCTATAAGCCCTATTCCCTAAGTCGTAAGACCTAAGCCTTAAGCCCTAAGTCGTAAGACCTAAGCCTTAAGCCCTAAGTCGTAAGCCTTAAGTCCAAACTCCAAAGACCAAAGCCCTAAGGCTAGATCCCAAAGCCCTAACCCTTTAGCCCTAAGTCATTAGCCTTAAGCCCAAAGCCCAAAGTTTATAGCCGAAACCCAAGATATTAAATCCCAAAGCCCTAAACCCCAAGCGCTAAGCCCTAAGCCCAAAGCCATAAGCCCTAAGACCAAGGCTGAAAGCCCGATACCCTAAGCCTAAATCTTTAATCCCTAAGTCTTAAGCACTAAACCTAAAGCCTCAAGCTAAAAGTGCAAATCTTAAAGCCCAAAGCCCAAAGCACTAAGATAAAAGTCCTAAGCCCTAAGCCCAAAGCCTAAAATCCAAAGCCCTAAATTTGAAGCCCAAAGCCTTAGGCCCAAGCCCTTAGTTGTATGACCTAATTCCTAAGCTCTAAGCCCTAGCCCTAGCCTAAGCGTTAAGCACATTGGACCAAAGAGCAAAGCTCAATACCCAAAGCCATGAGCCTTAATCCCAAGCCTAAGCCCAAGCCCTAACCCCAAAGCACTAGGCAATAAGCCCTAAGCCTTAAGCCTTATGATCAGAGCCCAAAGCCCAAACCCTATGCCTAAATTCCTATTCCTAAGCCCAAAGCCCTATGCCTTAACCCGAAGCCTTAAGCGATAAGCCTAAATCCCTAAAGCGAAAGCCCTAAGCTCTTACCGTTAATCCCTATTCCCTAAGCCCAAAGACCGATGCCCTAAGCCATAATCCATAATCCTTAAGGCCTTAAGATGAAAGCCTTAAGTCCTAAGCCCTAAGCGTTAAGCCTAAATCATAAAGCCCTAAGCGCTAGTCCCTAACTAGTCCCTAAGTCGTAACCCCAAGTAAGGCCTAAGCTCTATGCCCAAAAAGCTAAGCTCTAAGCTCAAATGCAAAACCCTTAACCCCAATGCCCCAAGCTCTAAAGCCTAAGCCTTATACCCCTAAGCCTTAAGCACTATATTCTAAGCCCAAAGCCCCAAGCCCTAAGCTATATGGCCTAACCCCAAAGCTCTAAGCCTCAAGCCCAAAGCCCTAGGCGATGAGCCTAAAGCCTTAATCCTTATGAACTAGGCCTTAAGCCCTAAGTTGTATGCCCTGAGTCCTAAGCCCTAGCCCCTATCAATAAGCCTGAAGCTCTAAGCCTAAAGCCCAAAGCGTTATTCCCTAACCATAAGCCCTAAGCCTTAAGCCTTAAGTCGTAAGACCAAAGTCCAAAGACTAAAATCCAAAGCCCTCAGCCTAGATCCCAAAGCCCAAAGCCCAAGGTCATAACACCCATATTTCTAAGGCCTAGTGCCTAAGTCCAAAACGTAAAGCTTTAAGTGGCAATGCAAAAACCCTAATCCCAAAGCCCTAAGCCCTAAACACTAAGCCGTATATCTTAAGCTACAATCCATATTTACTAAGCCCAAAGCCCAAAGCCCAAAGCCCTAAGCCATAAGCCTAAAGGTAAAAGCCCATATGCTTTTTCCCAAAGTCGTCTACCCTAAGACCCAAGCCCTAAGCCTAAGCTATAGCCCTTAGATCATAGCACAATACCCTAAGCCCTAAGAAAATATCTCATATAACTAAGCTTGAAACCCTAAGCAAATATCTCAAAGAACTAAGCTTGAAGCCTTAAGCCTGAAACAGTAAGCACAAAGCCCTTAGCCTTAAGGCCAAAGCACTACGCCCTAAAACCAAAGCCAAAATCCCAAAGTTTTATGCCCTAAGCCCAAAGCCATAAGCCATACGCCTTAAGCACTAGGACTAAAGCTATAAGCCCTGAGCGTTATGCTCTAAGCCCAAAGCACTAAAACTTAACCCTAAGAATAAAGACCTGAGCCTAAATCCCAAAGCACTAAGCCCAAAGGCCAAAGCCCAAAGCATTAAGCCCAAAGCGCTAAGCTCAAAGTCCTAAGCCTTAAACAATAAGCCCTAAGCTCTAGCGCAAAGCCCAAAGCCCAAATCTCTTAGTCTAAAGTCGTGTGCCCAAAGCCAGGCCTTGAGCTCTAAGCCTTATGCCCAAGCCCGAAGCACTTAGAACCACCACATAAATCCCTGAGCCCTTAACAAATATTCCAAAGCCCATAAGACCAAAGCCATAAGCCCTAAGCCTTAAGCGTCAGGCCTTAAGCCCAAAGCCTACCCTCAATCCCTACGCCCGAAGCAATAAGCCCTACGTCCTAAGTCCTTAGTAAAAGCTTAAGGCTCAAAGCCCAAAACCCTAAATCCTTAATCCCTAAGCCTTATGCCAAAACCATAAAGCTCAAAGCCCTAAGTCCTTAAGCTCTATCCCAAAAGTCCAAAGCCCTAAGCCCGAAGACCAAAGCACTAAATACAAAGCCCTAAGCTTAAAGACCTATGCCATAAGCCATAAGCCTTAATCCCTAAGTGCTAGGACCTAAGCCTTAAGCCCTAAGTCGTAAGTCGTAAGCCCAAAGCCTAAAGTCCAAAGACCAAAGCCCTAAGCCCTATACTCTAAGCCAAAAGCACTAAGACCTAGGTTCTAAGCCCAAATTCCTAAGCACAATTCCCAAGCCCAATTCCCAAAGCCCTATGCCCTAACCCTAAAGCCCTATGCCCAAAGCCCTTAGTCTAAGCAAAAAGCCTAAAGCCCAAAGCCTTAAGCCCTAAACCCTAAGACTAAAGCTAAAAGCCCCATGCCATCAGCCTAAATCCTTAAACCATAAGCCCTAAGCCCAAAAGTAATAAGCACTAATCTTATAGCCCTAAGCCTTAAGCTCAAAGCTCAATGCCTTAAGCCCTAAGCCCTAAGCCCAAAGCACTAAAAAAAGCCCTAAGCCTAAAGACCTATGCCCTAAGTCCTAAGCCTTAATCCCTTAGCCGTAAGACTTAAGCCTTAAGCTCAAAGTCGTAGATCTAAGCCCTGAGCCCTTAGCCCAAAGTCCAAAGACCATAACCCAAAGCCAAAAGCCATAAGCCATTAGCTCTATAGTCAAAGTCCAAAGCACTAAGACCTAGGTCTAGAATCCTTTGGCCCTAAGTCCTAAGCCCTAAACCAAAAGCCCAAAGTCAACAGATTAAAACCCAGAGACCTAAGCCTTAACCCCTAAGCCCCAAATCATAAGCCCTAAGCCTAAACCCTTAAGCCCTAAGCCCTTATTCTGAAGCCCTAAGCCCTAAGACTTACACCCTAAGCCCAAAGCAAAAAGCTTGAAGCCTTAAGCCCAAAGCTCTAATACCTAAGTCTTAAGGCCTAGGAGGTAAGCATTAAGCCCAAATTCCAAAGCACTAAGTGTCAAGCCCAAAGACCTATGCCATAAGCCCTAAGCCGTAAGCCCTAAGTCGTAAGCCTAAAAGTCAAAGCTCTACTCACAAAGCTCAAGTTCCAAATCCCTAAGCTATAAGTCCAAAGTCCAAAGCCCAAAGTCATAAGCTATGGGCTCAAAGCCCTAAGCTCTAAACCCTATGCTCTAATCACTAAGCCCTAAGCCAAAGGACCTTTGCCCTAAGCTCTAAGCCCAAATCCTGAATTTGTTAATCCCTAAGCCCTCAACCAAAAGCTCTAAGCTTTAAACCCTAAGCCCAAATCCAAAAGATCTAAACCTGAAGTCGTACCTCCTATCCCTAAGGCTGAAGCCCAAAGCAATAAGCCCTAAGTACCAAGACCTCAGCCCAGCCAAAGTTAAAAGCCTAAAGCCCAAAGTTGTAACCCCTAAACCCTATGCCCTAAGTCTTAGACGCTAAGCCCTAAGCCTTAAGTGACATGCCACGGGATACGTTGCCTCAAGGAGCCATCACCAGAAGCCGAGCCCAAAGATTTCCTAATGATCAAGAGCACTCAAGCATCTTAATTCATGGATAGATCAAGGAGAAGAAGTGAAATGGACTCGAGAAGATGGCACACACAATTTTCTAGCATGAGAAGATAGTGCACCCGGTTTCTAGCATTGCATTGCACATGCAATACTATTTCATTTACAAACTTTATCTTTAGTATTAGCTCATTTCATACTTAATTTTGTGCATATGGAATAACATGGGTATGACATGGGTTTCTTATGGGTTTTATGGGTTCTTATGGGTTTTATGGGTTTCTACTTTTTGATTAGTAGCCAACTCTCTCCCTTCACGTTGAGGGAGTTTATTCTCCTCCATGTGATGTTAGTTAGCTGCTAACAAAGTGCTAGAATTTAGTTTTCATTTTTTTTTCAAGTTGAATGTAGTCACTATATTTAGGTTAATTCATTCAACTGAATGTAGCTATAATTTCAGCCTACTTAGAGTATATAAATACCTCACTTGAGGATGGTTGTAATCAGCTTTGTGATATTGAAAATTAGAGTGCATTTGCATTTCTTTGGAATTCATTTCCTAAGCTGCCTTTCGAGAAGAACCTTCAATTCAGCTTACTTTTGAGTTAGTAAGTTGAGTTTTTCTTCCTGCTTTTGATCATTCTTGCAAGGAAGAAAGGTTAGTAGCAAGTTTCATTTAGCCCTTCCCTCAATTTTTTTTATCATTTTCCTCCAGCAAATTCTCCAAAAATACAATATAAATTACTCATCCCTGAACACATTCCGACCTCCATAACACCGGTCAACCTTCACCAAAACCGTCCTTCCATTTATCAATTTCGTGTCATAGATTGCATTGGCATTTCTTTGGAATTCATTTCCTAAGCTCCATTTCGATCGACCTTTGGTGAGTCATATCCCGTCGTCTGAGAAGAACCTTCAATTTAGCTTACATCCGAGTTAGTGAGTTTAGTTTTTCTTGCTGCTTTCCATCATCCTTGCAAGAAAGAAAGGTTAGTGCAAGTTCCATTTAGCTCTTTCCTCCGTTTCATTATCATTATCCTCCATCAATTTCTCCGAAAATCAGCCATAAATTCCCCATTCCTAAATACATTCCGACCTCCATAAAATCGGCCAACCTTCGCCAAAACCATCCTTCCATTTTCAATTTAGTGTCATTAAGCCCAAAGCCAAAAGCCCAAAGCCTTAAGTCTTAAGACCAAAGCCTAAAACTTTAAGTCCTAAGCCCTAAGCAAAAAGACTTGTGCAACCGTAAAGTGGTAAGGCCAAGGCCATAACCCTAAAGCCACTAGCCCAAAGCCCTTACATCTAACCTCTTAGCCTTAAGCCCAAAGTTGTAACCTTAAAGCCCTACATAATAAGCCTAAAACCCTAAAGTGTAAGCTCTAAGACTGAGGCCCAAAACCCTAACTCTAAGTGCAAAGCTAAAATTTTAACGCCCAAAGCCCTAAGCCCTAAGTCCTAAGCCCTAACCCCAAAGCCTAAAGCCAAAAGCCAAAGCCAAAGCCCAAAGCCTAAAGGCCAACACCCTAAGCCCAAAGCCCTAAGCCCTAGGCACAAAGGCCCAATCTCAAGAACTAAAGCCATAAACCCTAAGCCCTAAGCCTTAACACCTAAGCCCAAAGCACTAATCCTCAAGCCCAAAAAATAAGCCAAAGCCTTGAACCCAAACATGTATGCCCATAGACCTGAGCCCCAAGCCCTAAGCTCTAAGACCAAACCTCTAGATCCTAGGGCCAGAGCCTAAACCCAGAAGCCCAAAGCCTTAATCCAAAAGCTCTAAGCCTTAAGCCCTAAGCCCAATACACTAAGCTTTAAGCCATAAGAAAAAAGACCTATCGACACGATTCAAGTAGGGGAAAATAGGAAGAAGGAACAAAATAAGGGAGGGGGTTCTCGGAAAGGAGGGAAGCCGAGAAGGAGGGTTTGGAAGCTATTTTGTGGAGGTGGCTTTGGATTGAAGAAATGGAAGCAAGGGCTGAAATTTGGAGGATTCTTTGCTGGATGAATACAGAAAATAATCTCTAAATATGATGAAGGAAGTGGAGGTAACTCAAATCTGCCAGAAAACTGGAGATCAGAGGAATGGTCCAAAAAATAGAGGGGAAAACGACATGGATGAAGAGCTAATGAGTTGCAAACTCACCCTAATAACCACAAGGAGTGGCTGGAGCCTTGCAGAATGGCCTAGCTTCTCTAGCTTGGAAGAGAAGCAAACAAACAAGGAAAAACCCTTCTCAAAAAACCCTCGAGGAGATGGTTTTCCGGATATAACTCACTGGTGCCGGAGGAGATTTGAGGAGGTGCGGAGAATTCAACATAACTCAAGAAAACTCAAAGTTTCTATTAACCAAAGCTCCTTTAAAAAGTGCCAGTAGAGAGTTTATAACACCTCCCAAAAAGAAGAGAAAATATGTCATTGGTTGAGTCACCAAACTCTAAACAAAAATGGCATATGCACGACTGTAAAATTAAAATGAAAATTAATTCTAGATATCCTTCAGCTAACCCACGAAATCTTCAAGGAAAATGGGAACACTTTACGTGGGAGAGAGATGGTTGGGACTACTTTAACGTGGGAGAGAGAGGGAAGAAATATGCCCTTGCATGAGACCCATGAAACCCATGCAAAAACCCACTAAAAACCCACAAAACCCACAAAACCCACTCCATACCCATCCAATACCCAACAATACCCACGTCACACCCATCCAAACCCATGCGAGAATTATTCAGCTATGAAATCAAAAAGCTAAACCTTGAGTAAATTTTGTAAAAAAAATGAACTTGCATGTGCCATGCGTTTAAGTGTCGGGTGGCTCGGTTGGCTCAAATCCTTCAAATCGGCCCATTGAGTCTTCTTGGCTGCAAAGCTTTGTCTCTCCTTCATGATATAGCCATAGGATGAGATTCTTAGGCTGCTCCCAATCCTTGGAAGAAGGTTCTGTCACTGCAACTCCTCGTAAAAATTTTTCTACAAAATGAGCAAACTTGTAAGATAAAACTTTGGCTCGGGCTCGGGTGATGGATCTTTGAGGCAAAGTATCCAGTGACATGTCATCCCCCTGTGTTTTTGAGGATTTGACCTCAAATCAAGTGGTGGAACTTCCTCATTAGCCTCCCATTCGTCCCCACAATAAGGAGATAGGTCTTGAACATTGAAGGTCGCCGACACTCCATAATCTCCAGGTAATTCAAGGTTGTAAGTTTAGAATCCCTTTGCTTAGGAAATGTTTCCTTCCGAAGGTGCAACCAAACCAAGTCTCCCACCTTGAAATTCACTTCCTTTTTTTCCATGATTTGCATACTTAGCATAAGAACCATTTGCCTTTTGAATAGCACGACTAAATTTTTCATGCAAATTCTTCACTTGTTCGGCTTTCTTAGCCCCATTTGGATTGATAACCTCATTAGTTTGCAAATGAATTAAATCAAGAGAAGTTAAAGGATTAGATCCATACACTTCCTCAAATGGAGTCCGTTGAGTAGCACTGTGAACACGTCAGTTATAAGCAAATTCGATTTATGAGAGTTGGATATCCCAATACGTGAGTGTAACGTCCGTTTTTTCCTTTGCTTAATTAATTTTTTTTTTTACACATATACCTACTTTAAACAATTTAAGGTAAAACTTATCAATTTGAAATCCTCGAGATAAAATACAGCGGAAGACTTTTATTTAACTTCATCAAAACCGATTTTATTCGTAATAAGTAACCAAAACATACTTGTACTTTAACATTAAGACCAAGTTATTACAAAATAGTTGTAAACTAAACATAATATTATACATTAGTTTTGAAACAAAATCTTTCCATTTACATGAGCCACCCACTGGTCAAAATTGCACTAACAGCCACAATCTTCAGCAATGGACATACTTCACCACCTCAAGCATTTATCCCTACATTACAAAGTTTATCTAATGAGCCTAACGCTCAAGAATTTAATCCATAATAATAAAACATTTTTGAGACCTTTATGCATATGTTGCTTTATAAAAACAATGCAGTTTCAGTATCGTTCATTTCGTTTCTTTTCTTTCACTTAACAGTCCAGTTAATGTGGGTAATACCGTCTAGGGGAGAGTAGGCACCATCTGGTCCAACCTCTTGGGACAGCCAAACTCAACCCCGCCCAACATGTAACTATTTGCGTACATTTCGTTCATTTCATTTTCTTTTCTTTTCTTTCACTTAGCAGTCCAGTTAATGTGGGTAATACCGTCTAGGGGAGAGTATGCACCATCTGGTCCAACCTCTTGGGACAGCCAAACTCAACCCCGCCCAACATATAACTATTTACATACATTTTGTTCATTTCATTTTTTCATTATTTGATCGTTGAAGGTACCACGAGAGAGAGTAGACACCATCTGGCCTCCCTTGAGGCAGTCTAACTTAAGCTCCTCCTTCAACGACCCGTTGCATATTATCATGAAAATCATTTTCGTATTTTTTTTCTAAAACCATGATGCAAGAACAATTAAAATGCATGAACATGTAAACATGCAATAAAATGTACAATTCAAACATTGCAAGCATTCTAAACATGCATCGTTATTCTAACACCAATAATCAATCAATCATCAAACAAGGCACACAAACATATCCTCAAATAAATTAAGGTCGGTGTATTGTGCATTACACCCCAAATAATCCAGCATATTTCAAAATCATAAATCCTAATCTTTGTAATGTAGTCCCCTTAGGGCCAATCACATGCAACATTAACTTTTTTTAGGTCCTTAGCTTTATTGAAAAACTTGATCAATATGTTGCTGCACTTGAAAACCTACATTAACTTCAAACAACCATAACTTCTTTGAAAATGATCCATTTGTGATGCTACATGTGTCAAACTATTCTTTGAAGAGTCTACTATAACTTCTTAGAAGACACCAAATTCATAAAACTAACGTAGCATAATGTGTCGGGACATACTAGTGAGCATGCTTCTCTGGAAATCAAGGACCGGTCGAGCCAACCTACAAGGGATCGACCCATGTTGACAAAACAGAGAGCGTGCGTTTTCTAAATCGAGAATGGGTCGACACAACCTATAAGGGGTCGATCGCAGCTCTCCCTAGTTTCTGTACACTAACTTACGACGTCCATAACTTTTTATACATAGCTTAAAGTTGAGTGATTCGAATGGCTATAAATCACTCTAAGAGTCTAATTTAACTCTTATGAAGGAAACAAACTCTAATTCCTACTACTTCTCGACCGAATCTCCAGAACCCTAACTTTGTTCATACTTAACTCATTTTCTAACAATCTACATGAAATCTTTCATTTTTATCCATCAATTCAACCAATGCAATCATATTATCCTTACTAAACTTAAAAGAAACTCAGAGGATAGAAAAATTACATTGAACATTAGTTTCCTTACTCTTTTCTCTCTCAATATCTCTTTCTTTCTCAACCTCACTCTTCTCTTGATCAACGTGAGAACTTCATAGCAGATAGGGAAAAGAAATTGTGATGGGAGGGAAATGGCAGACCATGCCTTCTTATCTCTTAATTAAACAAAATCAACCTTTCTTTTACGTGCATCAATCTGATTTCCCCACGTTTTGGCTGATTTTTCAACTTAAGTCAGGGAAAGTGTCAACCGCTCGTCCATTGTGTTGACCGAAAGAATTCCCGAGAGTTATTTGTGTTGACTGTTCGTCCATGATGTCGACCAAAAGTATACTAAAGGACTATTTTGTGTCGACCCCTTCCTGATCCTAGGGTCGACCGAAAGTATTCCATTGTGTCGCACTACTTCTTTGAAGAATAATTCAGATACATGATTAGCTTCATCGGTCTTAGAAGAAGCCACAAAGTGAGCCATTTTAGAAAAACGATCAACAATAATAGTAATTTAGTCTTTTGCTCTACAAGTCCTTGGAAGACCTAGAAAAAAATCTACGCTTACCTCTACCCAAGGATGGCTAGGAACGGGTAGTGGCATGTAAAGCCCTTGAGGAAGCACTCTACTCTTTGCTTTCTTGCAAATAATACATTTCTCCACCACCTTGTGTTGTGGCCAATAAAAGTGTTCTTTGAGTGCCTCTAAAGTCTTCTTTTCACCAAAATGACTAGCTAGTCCACCACTATGTGCTTCCTTAATGAGAGACTCTCGGATACCCCCTTTAGGAATGCAAAGTTTACTCCCTTTGAATAAAAAATCATCCATCAAATGATAACCACAATCTTCCTTCTTCAAGCTCGATTCATATCTAATCAAAACCAAAGAAGTTAGTAGATAATTCGGTTAAAAGAACACACCTTCTCAATAGTGCGTTGGCCACCACGTTGCATTCACCCTTCTTGTACTTCATAATGTAAGGGTATCTTTCAAGAAATTCTACCCATTTGGCATGCCTTCGATTTAGCTTGCCTGGGCTTTTAATATGATTAAGAGCTTGATGATCGATGTGAATAATAAACTTCTTAGATAAGAGATAATGTTGATATACCTCCAAAGCTCTAATAATCGCATAGAACTCCTTATCATACGTAGAATAGTTTAGGCTATTGATCTTCCTTCTTGCATTAGAATAGCTCCAATGCCAAGTCTTGATGCATCACATTCTACTTTGAAAATTTTGTTAAAATCCAGTAGCATTAGAATAGGCGCTTCACAAAGCTTGAGTTTGATCAACTCAAAGCTTCCTTGACAGCTGGGAGTCCATTCAAATTCTTTTCCCTTCTTGGCACAATCAGTTAATGGAGCAATAATCGAGCTAAAACTTTTGATAAAATGAAGCAAGGCCATGAAAACTTCTAACCTCCGACATATTCTTGGGAGTAGGCCAGGCTTTAATGGCTTCAATTTTTGGAATCAACTACCTCAATTCCATCCTTCGAGATGATAAAACCTAGAAAATGGACCCTCTTTTGCACAAAAGCACATTTCACCAAATTACCAAATAGTTTAGTGACCCGGAGTGTTTCAAACAACATTCTAAGATGCTTAAGTTGAGTATCCAAGTCTGAACTATACACCAGAATATCATCAAAGTATACCGCAATAAATTTTCCCAAGAAATCCTTAAGCACAAAATGCATTAATCTCATAAATGTACTAGGAGCATTAGATAAACTAAAAGGCATCACTAACCATTAAAAGAGGGTGTACTTGATCTTGAATGAAGTTTTCCATTCATCTCCCTCCTTCATTCTTATTTGATGATAGCCACTTTTCAAGTCCACCTTAGAGAAGCAAGATGCCCCACTGAGTTCATCCAATAAGTCTTCAAGTCATGGAATAGAATATCTATACTTGATAGTGATTTGATTAATGTTCTGCCTATCCACACACATTTGGAAACTTCCATCTTTCTTGGGCACTAAGAGAGCGAGAATAGCACAGGGCTTAAATATTCTTAAATATGACCCGTAGTAAGAAGTTCTTGTACTTGCCTTTGAAGTTCTTTAGTCTCCTCAGGATTCAGTCTGTAAGAAGAACGATTGGGTAATACTACACCCAGTTGTAGGTCAAGTTGATGCTCAATGCCCTTGAAAGGGTGGTAACCCTTGAGGTAACTCTTCCAAAAATACATCTTGATATTCTTCAAGCAAGGTCACAACCTCCTTAGGCATTTCACCTATTTCTTCAAGCCTTTCACAGAACATCAACAAAATAATAGGTCCACCCTCTCGGATTGACCTTATTAACTCTTTCTTAGATAATAGAAAGTTAGATTTAGACATACCTTCCTTTCTAGCTGCTTCATCCTTAGCAACTTGCTTCGGTTCAACGGGGGCTAATTTAATGCCATTTTCACCAAACTTAAAGGAATAATGGTTGGTGTAACCATCATGAACAACTCTTTGGTCATATTGCCAAGGTCTTCCTAGTAATATATGACTGGCACTCATGGGAACAACATCACATAACACTTTGTCTTTATATCCTCCAATGGAAATTCCAAGTTTACTTGCCTTGTCACCTTTATATCTTCTTTGTCATTCAGCCACTTCAATTTATAAGGATTCAGATGCAAGGTAGTTTCTAGTCCAAATTTATCAACTAGTTCACAAGAAGCAATGTTAGTACAACTACCCCCATTAATAATTAGAGAACATATCTTCCCTTGGATAAGGCAACGACTATGGAATATATTTTCCCTTTAAACATCTTTATCTCGGGTTTGAGTAGTCAACACCCGATGAATCACCATCAATAATGGCCTTTCCTGTGCATAACAAGTCTCTTCTTCAACTTCATGTTCTTCTTCAGTTTCTTCCAATGTTTTATCCTCACTCACAAATTTGTAAGTGTCCTCTCTAAGAACCATCACTCTACGATTAGGACATTGGGATGCAATGTGTCCTAAACCGAGACACTTAAAACATTTGATTTCTCTTGACCGATGTTGGCTTACTTCAATAATTGATTTAATGGCTTCTTCTTTCTTTTGTAGCAACGGTTTTGTAGACTGAAGCTTGTCTTCCTCTTTTGTAATGGGCTTGTAAGGAGTGGTGGTCTTGGTTGGATATCTGTTAAATACTCCTTTCCCCTTTCTTTTACTTGCCTCTCCACCTTCATGGCAAGTTGAATAACCATATCCATAGTATCCACAGGTTGTAACTCTACTATATCACCAATTTCCTTGTTTAAATCCCGTATAAAATTTGCAATAATCTGTTCATCGGGTTCTTCAAGATCACAAAAAATCCGATAAGTCTCAAACTCGGTTAGATAGACTTCTACCGAGAGATTGCTTTGTTTCAAGGATTGGAGTTGAAGAAATAACTCTTGTTTATAATGGATTGGAACAAACCGTTTTCTCATCAATAACTTCTTAGCTCTCCAAGAAAGAATTTCATCATCATCATAACGTCTTCTTTGAGCCTTTTTACTATCCCAATATAAACTAGCATACCCGGTTAATTCTAGAGAAACTAACCTTAATTTCATTGTATCCGAATAATTATAGCAATAAAAAATCTTGTCTACTTTTTCAACCCAATCCAGAAATGAATCTCCATTGCATGAACCATTGAAAGAAGGTATTGATATCTTAATGTTTCTCATTTCATCATCATCACGGTTAAAATGCTCATGCACTCTCCCTCGGATTCATCGATAGCTTGAAGTTTTGAAGCAAATAAGCCACCTCCGAGTTTTCTCTTTGGAAACGAGGTTGGAGGAACTTTCATAGGAGGTAGATTAGCATCCAACCTTTGCAGCAATAACTCAAGCTTCTTATTAATCTCATCAATTTGGCCTTGAACACTAGACTTAGCTTAATCACGATATGGGGTGGTAGGGGGTGCATTTTGGATCACCGATTCCCGGTTGTTGTGGTGTGAAGCTCCACTTCTAGTATTCATCACTCTAATTGCACGAAAATTAGATAATAAAAGTAGAAATGGAAGTGTGGGAAGCGATTTAAGGCTTTGATACCAAATGACACGATTCAAGTAGGGGAAAATAAGAAGAAGGAAGAAAATAAGGGAGGGGGTTCTCAGAAAGGAGGGAAGCCGAGAAGGACGGTTTAGAAGCTATTTTGTGAAGGTGGCTTTTGATTGGACAAATGGAAGCAGTGAATGAAATTTGGAAGATTCTTTGGTGGATGAATGAAGAAGATAATCTCCAAATTTGAGAGAATTTGGATTACGGATGAGGGAGGTATGATGAAGGAAGTTTAGGTGACTCAAATCTTCAGAAAAACTGGAGATCAGAGGAATGGTCGAAAAACTGGATGGGAAAACGAGCAACTCCTCGTAAAATATTTTCTACAAAATAAGCAAACTTGTTAGATAAAAATTTGGCTAGGTCTCGGGTGATGGATCCTTGAGGCAAAGTATCCCGTGGCATGTCACCTATTCCTGAAGCCTTAACTATAATCACTTATCTCTAAGCCCAAAGCCATAAGCCCTAAGCCCTGATCTCTCAGCCGAAACGATAAGCCCAAAGTCCTAAGCCCTCACCCCTAAGCCCTCAGCTCTAACCTAAATCCCAAAGCTTAAAGCCAAAAGTCCGAAGCCCTCAGCCCTAAGCCCTTAGCTCAAACCTAAAATCCTAAAGCTTAAAGCCAAAAGTCCTAGGCCCTCATCCCTTATCCTAAAGCTCTAAGTTTTGATCCCAAAGCCCATAGAGCAAAGACTAAAGCCTTAAGGCCAAATCCCAAAGCCCTAGGAGTATGCCCTAAGCCCAAAGCACTAACACCTAAGTCCTTACCCAAATTCCTATTCCCTAAGACCTAAGCTCTAAACCATAAGCCCGAAGCCCTAGGCCCTAAGCATTAAGTCTTATGACCTAAGCCTTAAGTACTAAGCCCAAAGCCCAAATTACTTAGCCCAAAGCCCTATGCTTTAATCCGTAAGCCCTAAGTCATTAGCCTTAAGGCAAAAGCAGCAAGGCATAATCCTAAAACATAAACCTCTAAGCTCTTAGCCCAATGCCCAAAGGCCTAAACAAGAATACCTTATCTATAAGTCATAGCCCTAAGCCCTAACACCAAAGCCCAAAGTGCTATGCCTTAATGTTGTGCCACTTTTGGCACTAATTGAAGTAAAAATTGAACAAAGCTTAAGGAGAATCATCAAAAGGAGCAAAGCTCACAAATTAACTAACTTGTTTGAACGTTTTATTGGTAAACCCTTCAAAAATATTCAAGAGAAAAAAGCTTTCTTTGAGGACAAAGAATTTCGATATCATTTGATAACTTGGCAACAAGATAAACTTTCTAACTAAGCACGTCAGAGGCCAAACCAAACCGCTCATGATAAACTTCTTATTTATTTTTTCCCTGCCCTTTTTTACTCAAAAGCATTTGGTTAAGAACTTCTTTTGGAGTCTTTAGTGTTAGCTTTAAAGGTCTTTAAAGTAACCAACTATTTTTTACGATAATTATCATTTATGTGTATTATTGATTAACTATGTATGAAAGCTAAATTGAATAATGTTGTAATGTATTTCATAGACTTAATCTCTCATGTGAAATACCCTTATCGAAGGGTACAATTAATGTCTAAGAAGTTGGTCGAGTGTTGCAGAATTTCGTCAATTTTTCAGAATATGTCGACCAATGATCATCTTTGTCGACCAAAAAATTTACAGAGACAAAAATTGTGTCGACCGCTTACACATTATGTCGACCGCTACAATTCCAGAGACGGATTGTGGGTCGACAGCTTCCATCTTCTGTTGACCGCTCTTTGGTCGGAGGCGTGTTGAATGTCAACCGATGATCACTTGTGGCGACCGCCGAAGTTCTAGAGACAAAACTTACATCGACCGCTAAATACTTATGTCGACCGGCAAATTTCAATAAACAAAACTTATGTTGACCGCTAAATACTTTTGTCGACCGCCGAAGTTCAAGAGACGGATCTTATGTTGACCGCTCAAACTTTTGTCGACCGCCGAAGTTCCAAAGAAGGATCTTATGTCGAAGTTCTAGAGACGGACCCTATGTCGACCACAGCACCTTCAAATGCTAATCAACTATACTTATGTCAACCACTCCACGAATATGTCGATCGCTTAGGGACAACGTTAGAGACAAACTTCCAACGGCTGTTTCCTGATGGGTCTAAACTGCTATATTTATGTTGACCGCTCCCGAACATTTGTCTGTTTGCTGTAAAGGTTTTAAATGTAACTAAGTATTTTTAATCATAATCGTTTGTGAAAATGTATGAAAGCTAAATTAAATTATGTTGTTAATAAATCTCTTGTGAGATACCCTTGTCAAAGGGTACACTTAATGTCTAATAAGTTTGTCGAGTGTTGCAGAATTTTATAAGTTTTCTCAGGTTATGTCGACCACAACAATTCCAGAGAAGAGATGTATGTCGACCGCTATATACATATGTCGACCAGAATAACTCCAGAAAAGAGATACATGTCGGCCGCTATTGATATATGTCGACCGTAATAATTCTAGAGAACAGATGTATGTCAACCGCTACTCATATATGTCGACCGCAATAATTCCAGAGCACAGATATATGTCGACCACCTAAGATCTATGTCGACAAGAGGCAAAGTTCCAGAGATGTAACCTATGTCGACCGATACAGAATTACGTAGACCGTTGATGTCCCAGAGACAAAATTAATCTTGACCGCGCAAGACCTATGTCTACTGATGTGAAGCTCCAAAGATGGAACTTATGTGAACCGATAAAGACTTATGTCGACCACTATGTCAACCGTTAAATACTTATGTTGACCGCTGAAGTTCCAGAGACGAAACTTATGTCGATCGCTCAATACTGCTGTCAACCTATGCGAAGTTCCAGAGACGGACCTCATGTCGACCGCAACACCTTCAAAGGCTATTCAACTATACCTATGTTGACGACTTTACGATTATGTCGACCACTCAGGAAAAACTACATAGTCAAAGCTCCAACAGCTACTTTCTAATGAGTCTAAAAGGCTATATTGCGGTCGACCGCTACCGTACTTATGTCGACCGCCTAAGCTTGAGCTGCTACAAAGTTATAAATAGTTGAAGAGAGCCAATTGAAGTGACAATTTTCCTTGAGAGAAAAACACGCCGAAACGCTGCAAAAAATTATTTTCAATTTATTTTACTCTCTCACCTCTTGTATCCACTTTTGATTATTCATCTTGTAATTGAGAGAGTCGGTTTAAAAATCGTAAATCCTTGTAATGATAGAATTGAGTGAACTTGTAAAGGGGTGACACCTCTAAGAAAGAAGAGTTAAAAAGGGGTGATGCCTCTAAGAAAGAAGAGTCAAGTTGTAAATGTTAGATTGACACCAGAAAGCTCAATCAAGTGAAGGATCTTCAAGGAGCTACCTTGAAGCGCGGACGTAGGCTGTTGTTGGCTGAACCGTGAAAACATATTGGTGTCAAATTCTCTTTCTCAACTTTTACTTTGTTGATTGTGCTTGCATAAACTGAATTTGATAACCAACCCTCTTAGTTTTGTACTTAAGGATTGTAACTTACGAAAAATTTCAATTAACCTAATTCACCCCCCCCCTACTCAGGTTAAAATTGGTCCTACAATGTCGACAACTGGAGGAACCAATTTTTGAGAGAGAAAAACACGTCAAATCTCTGCCAAACTCATCCTTGAGCTAGTTTACTCTCTCATCTCTTGTATATACTTTTAATTATTCATCTGGTGATTGAGAGAGTTCGTTTAGAAATTGCAAATTCTGGTAACAAAACTTTTGAGAGAACTTGTAAAGGGGTGACGCGTCTGAGAAAGAAGAGTCAAAAAAGGGTGACGCCTCTGGAAAGAAGAGTCATGTTGTAAAGGTTGGATTGACTCATGTCAGCTTAATCGAGTCAAGGATCTTCAAGGAGGTACCTTAAAGAGCAGACGTAGGCATTTTTTGGCCGAACCCCGATAACATATTGGTGCCAAAATCTCTCTCTCTAAACTCTTTACTTTTGTTGATTGTGCTTGTTTTTGAATCGATAATCAATTTACATAGTTATTATAGTTAAATATTTGAACATACAAAAAATTATAATTTACCTTATTCACCCCCATACTTAAGTTAAAATCGGTCCTACAATTTGTATCAGAGCAGGTTAGATAAGAATTTTTTGTAATTTATCATCTTGTATTGAATTACTTTACAATGGCTTTTAACATGACAATGTCACACACTGAGGGTCAATTAATTACTAGACCCCCTCTTTTTGATGGTAGCAACTATGTATATTGGAAAACAAGGATGAAGATTTTTGTTCAAGCAATGGACTACAGTGTTTGGACGATAATTTAAAATGGTCCATACGTACTAATCAAAAGTGAGTATAGCACAAGCATACCTAAACCAAGTAGTGAATATGATGAAAATGACTTAAGAAAATTAAGCTTAAATGTCAAAGCCATGAACACCTTGTACTGTGCTCTAAATGGTGATGAGTTTAATAGAGTACAAGGTTGTGATAATGCATGAGATATTTTGCGAGTACTTGAAGTAACACATGAAGTAAAAACCCAAGTAAAAGAAAACAAACTAAGTATGCTTGTACATTATTATGACCTATTTTCTATGCATAGTGATGAAAAAGTTAGTTCTATGTTTACACACTTCACTAATGTTACTAATAATTTGAAAGTGCTGGGGAAAGTGTACTCAAATGAAGAATTTGTTAGAAAGATTCTTCGGGTTCTTCCAAGAGCATGGCAATCAAAGGTAACAACAATACAAGAGGCTAAAGAACTCAAGGCTCTTAAGATTGAAGAACTCATTGGATCTCTAATGACACATGAGATCACCATAAAGGCCAGTGAAAAAGATGAGATTAAGGAGAATGAAACATCAAAGAAAAGGGACATTGCCCTTACAGCGACCTCCAGCAAACAAGCTGAATCTGTGAGCGATGAAGAGAATGATGAAGATGTCGCACTCATTACAAGAAAGTTCAAGAGGTTCCTGCAAAGAAATAAGATGTAAAGAAAAGAGTTCCCTAGAAGAGACATGCAACTCAAAGAAAAGAAACAGGAACTCACGTGCTACGATTGTGGAAAGCCGTTCAAATCCGACTGTTCACAAGCAAAGAAATTCCCCAAGGCATACAAGAAGAAAGCATTGAAAGCAACTTAGGATGACAATGATTCATCTTCTTCTTCATCTAAAGACAAAGAAATAGCAAACATGTGCTTCATGGCCAAGGAGGATAAGGTACATGACTACTTTAGCAATTTAGATAATTCTGATGAAGATAGTGAGCTGTTAGATGCATTCAATTATTTGTTTAATGATTTTAATGCTTAGAAATCTGAATATAAACAATTGAAAAAGGAACATGCTGTGCTATCTAAGGAATATGACAGTATAACTAATCTCTTGCAATATTAGATAACTAGATTAAAAACGAAAAATGATGAATTGAATGTTATAGTCTTGAAGTTTACAAATGGTAGCAAAAATTTGAACATGCTTCTAAGTAAACAAAGAATAACTTTTAACAAAGCCGACTTAGGATATGAACCCTTCAAAAAGAAAAAGAACTATGAGAGTCTCTTTGAAAAACCGAGCACATGGAATTCATGTAATAGAATAGGACACATCTCATTTGTATATCCTTTAAAGTTAAAAGATAAAAATCAAAGATTTACTCAAAAACGGGTTCCCAAAGGAACCCAAGCTAACACTCTAGGACCCAAAATTGTTTGGGTACCTAAAAGGAACACTTAACTCTCTTTGTGTAGGTGGAGGACTCCCTTGCGAAGAATCTATGGTATCTCGACAGTGGATGCTCGAGACATATGACGGGAGACCCCTCAAAGTCCACCTCCATCAAACAAAAGAAGGGAAATGCCATACTTGGAAGGAATCAAAAAGGGCAAATAATTGGGATTGGAAACATAGGTAACCATTCCTCCCCTATCATTGAAAATGCATTATTAATTGATAGCTTAAAGCATAATCTTGTAAGTATTAGTCAACTGTGTGATAAAGGATATAGAGTAATTTTTGTAAGCATTATACAATTTATATGGATAATTTGCATGTTTTGATGAAAAATGCTTTAGTGCAAATTCCTCTATTGATAGTTGGTCATGGCATAGGAGATTAAGACATGTTAGTATGGATACTTTAGCTACGATCATAAAGAAAAATCTATTTAGGGGCCTTCCAAAAATATCCTTTGAGAATGATAAATCTTGTGATCCATGTCAAATGGGGAAGCAAACAAAGAGTTCATTTCCTCAAAACATGCTGCGTCTTCTTCTAAACCTCTTCAACTCCTTCACATAGATCTCTTCGGTCCTTCCAAAGTAGCAACCCTAGGTGGTAAACACTATGTCTTTGTGATTGGTTATGATTGTTAGCTTTAAAAGTGTGTTTAAAGCAGTCAATTGTTTTTTATGATAACTATGTAAGATGAGCGTGAAAGATAAAATAAACTCTTTACAATGCTTAAATTAGACTTAACCATTCATGAGAAATACCCTCTTTGAAGGGTACAATTAAAGTCTAACAATTTGTTCAAGTGCTGCAGAAATTTCATATATATATATATATTCAGTTTGTGTCGACCCATAGCTTGTTTGTGTCAATCCTTAGATTAGTTTGTGTCGACCCATAGTGTTTGTGTTGACCCTTGTAAAATCCAGAAGCTAGCTTTTGTTGATTGTGTCGACCCCTAGAGTGTTTGTGTCGACCCTTGTACAATCCAGGAGCTTAACTTTCATTATTTGTGTCGACCCCTAGTTTCGTGTGTCGACCCTTAGAAAATCGAGAAGCTACCCCTAGTAATGATTCTGTCGACGCCTAGAGTGTTTGTGTCGACCCTTGTTCTGTCTTTCTGATTGTGTCAACCCCCTCATAAATCTTGTGTCGACCCCAAAGGCAGTAAAACAAGTAAATATGTCGACCCATTTAAAAAGGTTATGTCGACCCCAGAAAAGATATTGTATCGACCTTACAAAAATCTGTGTGTCGACCTTTCCTGCATTTTACATGTCGACCCAAACCATTTTGTTTCGCCCCATCCGAACTTGTGTCGACCCAAGCTTTTCCAGAGACGAATCCTTTAGTGTTTTTGTCGACCCCAATAGTTTTTGTGTCTACCCCAGCTTTTCTAAGATAAGGATTCTTCAAGGTTGTGTCGACCGCACAAACATTGTGTCGACCCCAATTGGAATTTGTGTCGACCCCAACAACAAATGTGTCGACCCAATTCGGCAGATCAGCACCAACGGTCATAAAACTCACAACGGATATATTTTTCATGTGTCTACCAGCTAGTGCTTGTGTCAACCCCAACAGGATTTGTGTCGACCCAACTGGACAGATCAACAGCAATCTATAAATAGATGAAGCGATCTTATTTTGAAGAGACGATTTTACTGAGAGAAAACTACGCTTATTTGCTGCAAAATTTTATTCTCAAAATTTTTACTCTCTTAAATCTTAGTACTAAAGTTGTATTTCTTATTTGAGATTGAGTGAGTCTGTTTTATAACAGTACAAATTGTAAGTTGCTTTTCATTGAATGTTCATTGTAAAATGGGTGACGCTCCTTTAAAAAAAGAGTCAAAGGTTTGGTTGACACCCGTAAGTCAGTCGGAGTGAAGCTCAAGGTTTGAGCTGGAAAGATCTCCAAGGAGGTACCTTGAAGCGTGGATGTAGGCAAGGTTTGCCAAACCGCGTTACCAAACCGATGTCACTTTCTTAAACTCTTACTTATTTGTTTAAGAATTCCACACTAGAGTTAGAAAATAACTAAAGAATTCGCACAAATTTGACTTAGTAAAAGAAAAAAGTTTTAGTTAAACTAATTCACCCCCCCACTTAGGTTAATCTTGATCCTACAATTGGTATCAGAGCAGGTATTTAAATTGATTAACCTATATTTGTTTTTTTGTGTGTAAATTGAATTATGGCTTTCAACATGAACATTACCAACCTAGAAGGTCAATCCATTACTAGACCTCCCCTATTTGATTGAAATAATTATGTATATTGGAAAACTAGGATGAGAATATTTATTCAAACTATGGATTTTAGCGTTTGGAATATTATTGAAGATGGAACCTTATGTGCACACAAAAATAGACAATGGAATAACTATCTCTAAGTCTAGGCAAGAATATAACGATCAAGACTTAAAGAATTTGAGTCTTAATGCTAAAGCTGTGAACACCCTATATTGTGCTCTCTCTAGTGACGAATGTAATAGGGTACAAGGGTGTGCAAACGCTAGAGATATATGGTGTCAACTTGAGGTAACGCACGAGGGAACTAACCAAGTTAAGGAAAGTAAAGTTAACTTGTTAGTTCATGAATATGAATTGTTTACCATGGATAATAGTGAGTCTATTGGTTGTATGTATACTCGATTCACTAACTTGATCAATAGCTTGAAAGTACTGGGTAAGGTATACAAAGAGGAGGAGTGCGTGAGGAAGGTCCTACGAGTGCTACCTCTGGCTTGGCAGCCAAAGATGACTGCAATCCAAGAGACCAAGGACCTCAAGGTGTTAAAGCTTAAAGAGCTCATTGGATCTTTGATGACCTATGAGCCAACAAGAAGAAAGTGCAAAAGGAGAAAGATTCATCCAAAAGAAGGGACATTGCACTCAAGGCATCATCTAGCAAACAAGAGAAAACCAAAAGCGAGAGTGAAACCTCTTCCGAGGATGAAGAGGTGAAACATGTGCTTCATGGCCAAGGAGGACAAGGTACTTGACTCCTTTAGTGATTTAGAAAATTCTGATGAGGATAATAAATTTTTTGATGCTTTCAATGATTATTTAATGATTTCAATATCTTGAAATCTAAGTATATGGAATTAAAAAAGGAGCATGTTGCACTAGTTAAGACGCATGATAGTTGTAAAACCATTGTGCATGATGAGTTTGAAACTTTAAAGAAAAAGAACCTTGACTTGAATGATATATTTCTCAAGTTCACTAACGGTAGTAAGAACTTGAACATGATTTTAGGAAGTCAAAGGGTGACATTTAATAAGGCCGGCATAGGTTATGAATCACATACTAAGAAAAAGAACTATAAGAACTTTTTTGTGAAACCTAGTGTTTGCAACAAATGCAATAGAATATGACATCAAGCTTTTACTTGTCCTGTGAACTCAAAACTTAGAAAAACAAAGATTGTTCAGAAATGGGTTCCCAAAGGAACTAATGCTAACTCTCTAGGACCCAAAATGGTTTGGGTACCTAAGAAACTTATTTGATTTGTCGTATAGGTGGAAGTCTCCCTTGTAAAAAATCTTTGGTACCTCGATAGCGGTTGTTCGAGGCATATGACGGGAGACCCTTCAAGATTTTCTTCCATCAAGCAAAAGAAGGGGAATGTTTCATTTGGGGAAATCATAAAGGGAAAATTATTGGCTTTGGAAATATCGGTAATCCTTCCTCCCCTTTAATTGAAAATGCTTTGTTGGTAGATGGATTAGAACACAATCTTTTAAGTATAAGCCAATTGTGTGACAAAGGTTATAGAGTTATTTTCGAGTCTAAAGCTTGCATGTTTGAGGATAGCTCAAGTGGTAAAATCTTATTCATTGGCTATCGATTTGATAATGTTTATACAATTGATTTGGTTAACGTTGCATGCTTTGATGAAAAATGTTTTAGTGCAACATCCTCTCTAGATAGTTGGGCATGGCATAGGAGATTAGGCCATGTTAGCATGAATACCTTAGCGAAGATTGCTAAGAAGAATTTAGTTAGTGAGAAGGATAAGATTTGTGATGCATGTCAAATGAGGAAACAAACAAAATCCTCATTTTCTTCTAAATCGGTTATTTCAACCTCCAAACCTCTCCAGCTTTTTAGATCTTTTCGGCCCTTCTAAAGTAGCTAGCCTAGGTGGCAAGCATTATGCCCTTGTAATTGTTGATGATTTCTCTAGATTCTCTTGGGTATACTTTCTTAGATCTAAGGATGAGTCTTTTGAGACATTCTCTTCCTTTAGGAAGAAAGTTCAAAATGAAAAAGGTCTCTCCATAGTAGCTATCTGTAGTGATCATGGAGGAGAATTTGAAAATGAGAAATTTGAACTCCTATGTCTTAAGAATGAGATTAATCATAATTTCTCCTCTCCTAGGACTTCTCAACAAAATGAAGTTGTTGAGAGAAAGAATAGATCTCTTCAAGAGCTTGCTAGGACAATGCTCAATGAAAACTCTCTCCCCAAGTATTTTTGGGTGGAAGTCGTAGCTACGGCATGCTATACGATAAATCGAGTATCAATCCGTCCAATATTAGAAAGACCCCCTATGAACTATGGTCGCGTAAACTCCTAGTGTTAAGTATTTTAGGGCCTTTGGATGCAAATGTCATATTTTAAACACCAAGGACAACCTAGGAAAATTTGATTCAAAGACGGATTTTGGAATCTTCCTTGGATACTCTTTGTCTAGCAAGGCTTATAGAGTATTCAACAAGAAGACCCTAGTTGTTGAGGAATCTATGCATGTTACATTTGATGAGTCCCCTCCACCTTTAGAGCACTTAGAACCTAGTGATGATTTGGAAAGAGGGATGGATTCTTCGAGTCTAGATGACAATGAGAAAAGTTCTTTAGATGTCATTCCTTCGGAAAGTCCTCCAAGCTCTTTAGGATTAGAGCCAAGTAACATTGTCAATGATGGCCTATCTAAAGCATCGAGATATTCCGAAAGCCATCCCTAAGAGGACATTGTAGGTAATCCTAGTTTGGGCGTCAAAACTAGCGCCTCCCTTAGGAACTTGTGTGCTAACGTAGCTTTTATTTCTCAAGTTGAGCCTAAGAAATTTGATGTGGCCATATTGGATGAAAATTGGATAATGGCCATGCAAGAGGAACTAAATCAATTTCAAAGAAACCAAGTATGGGAGTTAGCTCCTAGACCTAATGATCGCACCATCATTGAAACTAAATGGGTATTCAAGAATAAACTAGATGAACATGGTGTTGTCATTAGAAACAATGCAAGATTGGTTGCAAAAGGATACAATCAAGAAGAGGGGATAGACTTTGAAGAAACCTTTGCACCAGTAGCATGAATGGAGTCAATTCACATGCTACTTGTCTATGCGTGCCAAAAAAAATTCACTGTATTTTAAATGGACGTTAAAAGTGCCTTCCTAAATGGGTATATAATGGAAGAAGTTTATGTGGAGCAACCTATTGGCTTTGAAGCCTTTGACAATGTAGACCACGTTTATAAGCTTCATAAAGCTCTTTATGGTCTTAAACAAGCTCCTTGTGCTTAAACACGATGGTGAGGGCTTGCTCCTTGTCCAGATTTATGTGGACGATGTCATTTTTGGAGCCTCAAACAAAAAGCTTTGCGACAACTTTGCTTGTCTCATGCAAGATGAATTTGAAATGAGCATGATGGGAGAGCATTAATTCTTTTTAGGACTCCAAATTAGGGAAACCTTAGAGGGAACATTCATTTGTAAAGAAAACTACGTCAAAGAATTGCTTAAGAAATTCGGATTGGACTCTTGCAAACCCTCTAGAACTCCCATGAGTACCACAACTAAATTGGACAAAGATGAAAATGGTCAAGTTGTGGAAATTAAGAAATATCGTGGTATGATTGGATCTGTTCTATATCTAACTGCTAGTAGACCCGATATTATTTTCAGTGTAAGTCTTTGTGCTAGATTTCAAGCGGCACCTAAAGAATCCCATTTAAAAGCTGTCAAAAGAATTTTCAAATACTTGAGTGGAGCAGTAAATTTAGGATTATGGTATCCCAAGGGAACCTCGCTAAACTGAATTGAATATACAGATTCGGATTATGCCAGAAGCCTTGTGGATAGAAAGAGCACTAGTGGATCTTGTCAATTTCTAGGAGAATCATTAGTTTCATGGTTTCCTAAGAAACAAAACTCAGTAGCACTTTCAACCACCGAAAGCGAGTATATCGCAGCCGAAAGTTGTTGTGCACAAATGCTTTGGATAAGGCATACCTTAGAAGACTACAATCTCTCATTCTCTAAGATTCCTATCATGTGTGACAACACTAGTGCTATAAATATCAGTAAAAATTCTATACTCCATTCTAGAACTAAGCATATAGAAATAAGATATCATTTTATCAAAGATCATGTCCAAAAAGGGGATATCATCTTGGATTTTTTCAAGTCAAGTGATGAATTAGCTGATATATTTACTAAACCCTTGGATGAGAAGACCTTCAATGGAATTAGAATTAGATTGGGAGTAATTCAGTTTGATGGTATTTAGAAACATCATTTTATTTAGAAACATCATTTTTCTCGTATTAAATAAAAGGGGAGATTGTTAGCTTTAAAAGTGTGTTTAAAGCAGTCAATTATTTTTTATGATAACTATGTAAGATGAGCGTGAAGATAAAATAAACTATTTACAATGCTTAAATTAGACTTAACCATTCATGAGAAATACTCTCTTTGAAGGGTACAATTAAAGTCTAACAATTTGTTCAAGTGCTGCAGAAATTTCATATATATATATGCAGTTTGTGTCGACCCATAGCTTGTTTGTGTCGACCCTTAGATTAGTTTGTGTCGACCCTTGTACAATCCAGAAGCTAGCTTTTGTTGATTTTGTCAACCCCTATAGTGTTTGTGTCGACCCTTGTACAATCCATGAGCTTAACTTTCATTATTTGTGTCGACCCCTAGTTAAGTGTGTCGACCTTTAGAAAATCAAGAAGCTACCCCTAGTGTTGATTGTGTCGACCCCTAGAGTGTTTGTGTCGACCCCTGTTCAGTCTTTCCGATTGTGTCAACACCCTCATAAATCTTGTGTTGACCCCAAAGGCAGTACATCTAGAAAATGTGTCGACCCATTTAAAAAGGTTATGTCGACCCCATAAAAGATATTGTGTCGACCTTACAAAAATTTGTGTGTCGACCCTTCCTGCATTTTACATGTCGACCCAACCCATTTTTTGTCGACCCCATCCGAACTTGTGTCGACCCAAGCTTTTCCAGAGATGAATCCTTTAGTGTTTGTGTCGACCCCAACAATTTTTGTGTCGACCCCAGCTTTTCTAAGAGAAGGATTCTTCAAGGTTGTGTCGACCGCACAAAAATTGTGTCGACCCCAATTGGAATTTGTGTTGACCCCAACAATAAATGTGTCGACCCAATTCGACAGATCAACACCAATGGATATAAAACTCACAATGGCTATATTTTTGATGTGTCTACCGGCTAGTGCTTGTGTCGACCCCAACAGGATTTGTGTAAACCCAACTGGATAGATCAGCAGCAATTTATAAATAGATGAAGCGATCTCATTTTTAAGAGACGATTGTACTGAGAGAAAACTACGCCGAATTTCTGCCAAATTTTATTCTCAAACTTTTTACTTTCTAAAATCTTATTACTAAAGTTGTAGGTCTTTCTTGAGATTGAGTGAGTCGGTTTTATAACCGTACAAATTGTAAGTTGCTTTTCATTGAACGATTATTGTAAAAGGGATGACGCTCCTTCAAGAAAAGAGTCAAAGGTTTGGTTGACACCCGTAAGTTAATCGGAGTGAAGCTCAAGATTTGAGCTAGAAAGATCTTTAAGGAGGTACCTTGAAGCGCAGACGTAGGCAAGGTTTGCCGAACCGCTTTACCAAACCGGTGTAACTTTCTCACTCTAAACTCTTACTTATTTGTTTAACAATTCTGCACTAGAGTTAGAAAATAACTAAACAATTTGCACAAATTTGACTAAGTAAACGAAAAAGTTTTAGTTAACCTAATTCACCCCCACTTAGGTTAATCTCGATCCTACAATGATTTCTCAAGATTCACTTGGGTATTTTTTATAGATCTAAGGATGAGACATTTGAGACTTTCTCATCCTTTAGGAAGAGAGTTCAAAATGAAAAGGATCTCTCTATTGTAGCTATTCGTAGTGATCATGGAGGAGAATTTGAAAATGAGAGATTTGAACTCTTATGTCTTAAGAATGGTATCAATCACAACTTCTCTTCTCCTAGGACTCCTCAACAAAATAGAGTTGTAGAATAAGTCTTTACAAGAGCTTTCTTGAACCATGCTTAATGAAAATGCTCTTTCTAAGTATTTTTGGGCTGAAGCCATCACTACGGCATGTTATATAATTAACCAAGTATCAATTCGCCCAATCTTAGAAAAGACCCCTTATGAGCTTTGGTCGGGCAAAAGTCCAAGTGTCAAATACTTTAGGCCATTTGGATGCAAATGCTATATTATAAATACCAAGGACAAATTAGGAAAAATTTGACTCAAAAATTGACTTTGGAATTCTTCTAGGATATTCATTGTCTAGCAAATCTTATAGGGTGTTCAACAAGAGAACTCTAGTAGTTGAAGAATCAATGCATGTCACTTTTGATGAATCACTCTCCTCATTAAGTAATATGGACAAAAGTGATGAGCTAGGAAAAGATCTAGACTCACTTAAAGTTTATCCCTCTGAAGATCCTCCAAACTCCCTAGAATTGGAACCGAGTAGCAATACTAATTGTGATCTTCCTAGAGAGTGGAAATTTTAAAAAATCCATCCATTAGAAGATGTGGTAGGTGATCCCTCGTTAGGCGTTAAGAATAAAGCCTCCCTTAGGAATCTATGGTCTAATGTAGCATTCATCTCTCAAGTAGAGCCTAAAATATTTCATGAGGCCATAACTGATGAAAATTGGATAATGGTCATGCAAGAGGAACTTAATCAAATTGAGAGAAACCAAGTATGGGAGTTTGTTCCTAGACCTAATGATCGTACCATCATTAGAACTAAATGGGTATTCAAGAATAAGTTAGACAAACATGGTGTTGTCATTAGAAACAAGCCAAGGTTAGTAGCAAAGGGTTATAACCAAGAAGAAGGTATAGATTTTGAGGAGACTTTTCCACCGGTATAGATTTTGGACGTTAAGAGTGCCTTCCTAAATGGATATATTATGGAAGAAGTCTATGTAGAGTAACCTATAGGCTTTGAAGCCTTTGATAAGTTAGACCATGTTTATAAACTTCATAAAGCTCTGGTCTTAAGCAAGCTCCTCGTGCTTGGTACGATAGGTTGAAGAAATTTCTCTTGGATAAAGAGTTCAAAATGGGAAAAATTGATTCAACCCTCTTCACTAAGCATGTCGGCGATGACTTGCTCCTTGTTCAAATTTATGTGGACGATATTATCTTTGCAGCTTCCAATAAAAAAAAATTTGTGAATTTTTTGCTTCTCCCATGCAAGATGAATTTGAAATGAGCATGATGGGGGAGCTTAAATTCTTCTTAGGACTTCCAATTAGATAATCCTTAGATGGAACTTTCATTAGCCAAGAGAAATATATCAAGGAATTGGTCAATAGATTCGGTATGGACTCTTGCAAATCTTCTAGGACACCAATAAGTACCACAACCAAATTGGATAAGGATGAAGATGGAAAAAATATGGATATTAAGAGATTTCGTGGTGTGATTGTTTCATTGTTATATCTAACCGCTAGTAGACCCGATATTCTCTTTAGTGTTTGCCTTTGTACTAGATTCCAAGCATCTCCTAAGGAGTCTCACTTGAATGTCGTTAAAAGAATTTTTAAATACTTAAGTAGAACACTTGATTTAGGATTATGGTATCCCAAGGGTACTTCCTTTGATTTAATTGGATATACAGATTCGGATTATGTCGGGAGCCTTGTGGATAGGAAAATTTTTGGTGGCACATGTCAATTCTTAGGAGAATCTTTAGTATAATGGTAGTTGCACTCTCAACCACCGAAAGCGAGTATATTGCGGCCGGTAGTTGTAGTGCGCAAATGCTTTGGATTTAGCACACCTTAGATGACTATATAACCTTTCATTTTCTAAGATTCCAATAAGGTGTGACAACACCAGTGCAATAAACATCTCCAAAAATCCTATTTTACATTCTAGAACTAAGGATATAGAAGTTAGATACCATTTTATCAAAGATCATGTCCAAAGAGAGGATGTTGTCTTGGAATTTGTCAACTCTTGCGATCAATTTGATGGTGCTTATATGCATCATTTTCTTTTTTCTTTTTTTTTTGGTTTTAGGTAAATAAAATGAAAGCAACAAAGAATTACAGAGAAGCAAAATCCAGAGTGAGGATCTGGGGGGAAATCTACAACCCAGAATGACCGCCCCAGACAACTCAATCTCAAAACGAGGAAGAGCAAAAACATGATTGGAAAGCCAACATGCTGACTTAGCAAATTACAAAAGGCCCGAGAAGGGAGAAACAAAAATAAGCCCTCACTAACACAAAAATAACGGCAAAGCATAGAAATCAGCTCAACCCATAGGCCACAAAAAGAGCATCGCAGGGAGGAACACAAAATGGCAGGATCAAATCAGAGCAAGCAAAAACTAGAGGCAAGGCAGTGGCAACTAATGTGACACCAGATCCGAGCAAGCAAGAGAGCAGCAGCAACCACCAAAAACAAAACAACGTCAGTAGGCCAAGGCATAGGCATCAAAAAGGAAGCACCGCGGGGAGGAGCACAAAATGGCTAGCAGCAATAACGGGGGCAATTCAGAGACAGCAATAGTTGGAGGCATGAGGAAGCAAAAAGGCATCAATCTAAGCAAGCAAGAGAGCAGTGGCATCCACCAAAACCTGCTAAGCAACTGGAGGCAAGCAGAGGAGGTAGCATCCTAGAGCTGAAGAAGGAGACCGGAGGGGTGCATCAACAAACCTGCAAACAGACCATAAAGGAAATTAGGTAGGAAAATGGAAAAGGAGCTTGTCATGATGGAGTGGATGATATTTGATCAATCATCTTAGGATAGAGAGCGAAAAGCATTTTTGAAGACATGCTTTTCAATCTTTCTTGAAATGTGCTCAGCCGACCATGACTTCCCCTCAACAGATTTGACATTTTAGCGTTCCAAATGTAGTAAACAGTGGCGGCAAAAATGATTTTCATCAAGGTTGCTTTTCTATGATCTGCTTTATTTTCCTTCTTTTTCCATTTGAAAGCACTTTTAGGGTACTTAGGGATCTTCGTATACCAAATTTGGATTTTATGATAGTCCAAACCGAGTTAGCGAAGGAGCAAGAGAAGAGGAGGTGGTGGTTGGATTTAGTTTGTAGTGAACAGAAGCAGCAGCAAAGATCTATTATTCCCAAGAAACTTTGCTGGTCTTTTGTTTTAAGTCTTTCATGAGCTGCGAGCCAAAGTGTAAAAGAGTGCTTAGGGATAACACATTTTTTTCCAAACAAGAGAAGCCTACGGTCTTTGAGAGCCAGAAGGTCTAATGGAGTGATATAAGTGGGATATGCCATGACCATTTGATTTTTTTTTCCAAGCTTCAATTCAATCCTTTACTTTGTCAATAGAGGTGAACTTTTCTAGAAGGGAAGCACGAGTTTGGATGAGGTTTTTCATGAAGGGGGAGATACGATAACCCAGCTCCAAAAATCCGAGCCTTTTAAATAGATATGGTTTATCCATTTAGCCCATAGCGATTCCTTATTTTCTTGTATGTTCCAGATAGCTTTAGCATGGAAGGCTTTATTCCAAAAATCAAGATCCCGAAGACTGAGACCACCCTCCAGCTTAAGCAAATAGATAGTGGGCCATGCAACAACCTCTTTGCCCGAGCCCCAAAGGAAGTTCCTGCAAATTTGAGTAGCTTTTAATTTGATCATTGTGGGGAGGTTAAAGATAGACATCCAGAAACATTCCACTCCTTGTAGAACCGAATTTAGGAAGAGGTCCCCGGTTATAGTCCAAGTATCCTTAAAGAACTTTGAGGTAAATCCATCGGGCCTGGGAGCTTATCATTTTCAATGTCGAAAGGGCTTGCTGAATTTCATTTCTTGATATTGGTTCCGTGAGGATTTTACAATCGGAGTCTGAGAGAAGAGGCCCATTTCAGATGATATTAAGGTCAGATTTGGCAAGATTGCTCGGGCAGCCAACGAGGTTCTTGTATTATTGCACAAATTCCTCATGAACTTGATCGATTGAGTCCGAAGGTAGGCCACTTTGCTTTATGATGGAAGGAATGAAATTCCTCTTTTGATTTTTCTTGACAATCGCATGGAAGAATTTGGAGCATTTGTCACTTAGTAAGATTTATTTACTTTTTTCTTTTTGTTGATAGAAAATTTTTTTGGCCAAGGCAAGGAGAACAACTTACTTCCTCATTTTGGGAATTTTTCCGGCTAATTCTCTATTACTCGGAAGAGAATCCAATTAGGATTGGGCCTCCTTGAGCTTAGATTTAGCACGACCGGCTCTAGAGGAGATATGAGAAAAAAGCTTGAGGTTTAGCTCCTTGAGCTTTGATTTCAACAAATGTAGTTTGGACTTGAGTTGATATTGATAAGTGCCGCCCAATGGGAGGCACCAGGAATCATTAACAATCTGAAGAAAATTTGGATGATCAGTCCACATATTAAAGAATTTCCAATTTGATTTCTTCTGGGCCAGGAAGCTATGGATATGCACAAGGTAAGGAGAGTGATCAAAGAGGCCAGGAGGAAGGAACAGGGAGGTGGCATTGGGAAGAGAACATTGCCAAAGATCATCCACCATGGCCCTGTCAAGCTTGGACCACACCTTGTTATTGGTCCAAGTAAATTTTAGCATGGAAGAGGGGAGATCCGAAAGGCCTAAGTTTAGGCAGCATTACCCAAAGTCAAAACATTCTCTAGGTTTGGCAGCAACCTCACCAATTCTCTTGGAAGGGTTCAAAATGGAATTCAAATCACCCATGATTAGCCAAGGATGACTATAGACATTCCTGGCCTGAGTACGGTTATTCCAAAGGAGCTTCCTGTCAGAAATGGAGTGCAGGCCGTATACAATGGAAATTAGGAAGGTTTGATGGGTGGATTTGCAAGTGAAGTGGAGATGTATGACCTGCGGTTCCAAGCTAAGGAGGCTAATATCCAGCTTATAATCATTCTAGAGAATGGCAATCCAACTACTAGGATGGAGGTCAAAATTGGTAAGAAATTTCCAACTGTTAAGCCTTTTAACAAATTGAAACAGGCTTTTCAGGGAGGATTTAGTTTCCAGAATTCCAAAGAGATCAATTTCCTTATCACGAATGAGGTTGAAAACCTCATCCTGCTTGAGGGGCGAGTTAAAACCCCTTATGTTCCAGGTTGTACAAATCATGGATGGCGGGGGGTAGGGGGGAGGTGGGGCAGCCCCTTTAGCCCTAATCATGTCCTTTTTAGAAGAGGTATGTCGCTTGTCCGAGACTTTGGTAGAGAGGGTAGGTATCTGATCTTTTGCTGTCCCTTTCAATCTGGTAGACATTTTTGTGAAGGGAATGCTAGAATCGGGGATGGAGTCGAGGGATTTGGAGTCAAAACAGTCTTTATCATCCGAGGATATAAAGGAAGAAGATTGTCCAACAAACAAGCAATCGAGATGGGGGAGGCCCAAGAATTCCTTGATAGAATCCGAGACATCATCAATGACTCCATGCGAGGATTAGCCCGAGAAGAAGGAGGGAGGGAATGGGAATCAGAAGTTTCTTTTTCAGTGGAAGGAGCAGGAATAGTGGGATCAGGAGTATTAAGTTTATGTTTGCAGTGCTCGGAATTGTGGCCATTGGAGGAGCAAGAGGTAGAGAAGTCAGGTTCAGTTTCATAATGAACCTCTTGAGTCATAATGAACCTCGGAATTATGGCAGTAGGTCACCCCGGTGACGATTTCCAGCCACCGTCAACGGCTAACAGTCGCCGGAAACGGCTAGGTTTTGCTGAAAATGGTAATATTCCACGGTAACGGCTAGAATCCATCGATAACGGTTACCGGAAACTGCAAAATTGGGACCACGCGAGGGGTGAGACGAAAGAGAAGAAAAACACAAATTCAGCGCCAAAGATAATGGAGAAAACGGAGCGTGGAGAATCCCGGGAGGAAGAGCAGCAGAGGCAACGACGCTAGAGATGCAAATTTGTGAGAAAATTGCCAAAAACTAGAGAGAGTTTCACTCTCTTGACCATTAGATGCATCATTTTCTTTCTGCTATTTGCTACGACAGCAGTCGACATAATAGTGTTTTTGTCGACCGGTCCTTCGAATTTGCTTCAGATCGGTCGAGATCATCAATGATCGGTAGACCGATATCCATGTTAGTAGATGTTTTAAAACCCTTCTCTCTAGCGCGAAAAACACTCCTGCTCTTCTCTCTCATGCAAAAAACACTCCGAAGACCACCATTTCTTTTTGTCATTGTCCGACACTCACTCCTCTCAATTTCTCTCTTCTTCACTTCCTATGGCTTCCACTTCTCTACCTCCAACTAAGAGGAAACGAACGCCTAAATCAATGTCCGATGACCCTCCTCCTCCTCCTTCGGCAATTGACAAACTTCTCTTCCGTAATGAGACGGCTCAAGATGGGTACTCCCAATACTTTCAATTTAAACCACTTATCTTGAATAGGGTTTTTTCATCCCATTGTATTTTGGGCATTGATATATCCGAAACAACCGACTATTTTGGATTGACCATACTTTTTAGCCTTAGGAAACGGTATCATGAAGAGACAATTTGCCTATTTTATGCAAATTTGCATTCTATTCCACACCCTTTTACCTTAAAGAGCTTTGTTTATGGCCAAAAAATCAAGATCACCATTTCATCTTTGAATTCCTAACTAAATAGTCAAATTAACGAGCTCACCGATCAATACTATGAGCAAAGGAAGGAGCCTTCTTTGACTCGGTGCTTAGATTAATCGGCTGCTCGAAATCCCAAAAATGTGTCTTCCAAACAAAAAGCAAGTGACCTGAACATCACGACACAACTAGTTCACCATATGACCAAGGACGGGCATAGAGATCACATTAATCACATGAAGGTCTATGTCCTCTACATGTTCTTTCACCGGCATCGCTTCAATGTTGGTTTCATAATCATGAGGCGTATGATGAATTTTTTGAATGTGGCATCCAAGTCATTACCCTTTAATCTCGTGCTGATGGAGATTCTCTCAAAGCAAGGTGTCGAGTTTCCATCCTCCACGTCTTTTATCGAGGTTAGGAACCTTTATATATATTTCGACGTCACTCTTGCACGTATGGACTTCACTCTTCTACTTTGGGTGATCCTCCTTTGATTGCCGATGCGATTGACATTCCCACTTTGATGGAGGAGTGCTTTGATATGCTCACTGGTACTATCTCTAGCCTTGCATCCTCTGTTGAGTCTCTGCACAGGAAAGTTGATGATCTTAAGAGGCAGGTTGATGCTTGGGATGAGTATTTTGAGGAGGAAGAAGACCATTAAGAGCCAGAGGCAGTGCATCCAAGATCTCTAGCTCAGTCCACTCCAGCTCTTGTTTTCGAGTCATCTCCCACTCCGGCTCCTATACTTGAGCAATCTGTTACACCGGCTTGTGATACTGACACGGTGCCTGTATCCACTCCCGATACGGTGTTGATCCCATCTCTGGCAGGAACCGTGGTCCTAGACTCAACATCCACTGTGCCTATAGCTTCTCCAGCTCTTGATATGGCTGGGTCACCTCTTGTAGGATCTCCATGGGAGTAGTTTTAGATTTGTTAGATATTTTGTGACATTTCTCCTTAGGTAAAGACAACATTCTCATTATCGTTCTTTGTTCCGAGATGCTTTTATCTCTTTGTGGATGATTTAACATTTTTTTTATAATGCCAATGAGGGAGATAGGATACAATATTCTATGTCTTAGTCATTATTTAATGATTAAGAAATGTTATGTTTGAATGATTCTATGCCTTCGTTGGGGGAGCATGCATATTCTATTGGGGGGGGGGGGGAACTTAAAATTTTGTGAATATATTCAATTTATCTTTCAATTGGATAGGCATCATCAAAAAGGGACAAATTATTTGCTTTAAAGGTGTTTAAAGTAACCAACTATTTTTTTATGTCAACCGATGATCACTTGGGTCGACCGTAAAAAATTCCAGAGACAAAAATTGTGTCAACCGCTTACACATTATGTCGACCACTACAATTCCACAGACTGATTGTGGGTCGACCACTTTAAACTTTTGTCGACCATTTTTTTTTCAGAGGCGTGTTCAATGTCGACCGATGATCACTTGTGGAGACCGCCGAAGTTTAAGAGACAAAACTTATGTCAACCGCTAAAGACTTGTGTTGTAACGACCCGATTCCCGTGCCGCCGCTTTCTGCCTTACTTTACTTGCTTACTTACTTTACTTTACTGTACTTCGCTTACTCGCGGGCAGCCCGAGGACCGGTCCGTTACTGTTCTTACTTACTTACTTACATTACTTTGGTGGAAAACTCGTTACTTTTAATTTCTGAAAACTATCTTCTACTTTGTAAAATAGTTTACGAGGAAACTGTCAATGATAAAAACATACATTTGAATTCCACCTTTCATCAAAAATACATAAGCATTCATAACGTAAACTTTCAGCGGAAGTCTGTATTTCAAAATCATATACATTTATCTTAAAAATACATTCATTTCAAAATACTTTGAAATCCATCACACGAAAATAAGGGTATACATTTAATTACATCTCAAAACATTCAAAACATTTTTACAAAAGACTTGTGCGTGTGTCATACATCACTCCCCGTCGGTCATTGCTCAATAAACGGTATCATTTGGACACCCCTCTGTTCTAACTGCTTGCTCAGTCAATTGCTCACTTTCCTCCATTACATTCCCTACATTGCAAAGCCTAAACTATGAGCCTAAAGCTCAGTAAATAGCATAACTATAAAATGCAATGCATGAGTATGCTATGT
>QAOC01018539.1:67366-98488 GCA_003255005.1 Begonia fuchsioides
TAAATTATTTGGTAATCTAAAGAAGTGTGCCTTTGTGCAAGAGAGGATACACTTTTTAGGGTTTATTATATCAAGGGAGGGTATGGAAGTGGATGAAGCTAAGGTGGAGGCCATTCGGGATTGGCCAATTCCAAGGAGTGTTTCGGAAGTGAGGAGTTTCCACGGCCTTGCTTCCTTTTACCGACGATTCATTCAAAGTTTTAGTTCCATTGTGGCCCCTTTAATGGATTGCACTAAGAAGGGGAGAGACTTTGAATGGTCCACAACTTTTCAAGAAAGTTTCGAGCTCATCAAACAAAAGTTTTTCCATGCACCCGTACCTAGCCTTTATGACTTCCACAAAGTCTTTGAGGTGGAGTGCGATGCCTCTGGGGTGGGAGTAGGAGCTGTCCTTATACAAGAAGGAAAGCCACTTGCATATTTTAGTGAGAAGCTCAAAGGTGCTGCCCTAAATTACTCGACCTACGACAAGGAGTTCTATGCGGTTATCCAGGCTTTGGAAGCGTGGCAACACTATCTACTATCCAAAGAATTTATTATACACTCAGACCATCAAGCCCTCAAGCACATCAAGAGCCAAGGCAAGTTAAATAGGCGGCATGTCAAGTGGGTTTTGTTCCTTGAAAGGTACCCCTATATAATCAAGTATAAAAAGGGGGAATGCAATGTGGTGGCCGATGCCCTCTCAAGGAGGTTTATCCTCCTAACCAAACTTTCAACTAATTTTTTTGGCATTGAGTGGATCAAAGAAGCCTACAAGGAAGACCAAGACTTCGGCAAGTGGTATGACATGAGTCTTAATAAAGAAGATTGTGGATATCACATCATGGACGGATACTTATTCAAAGGAGGAAAACTTTGCATCCGAAACGGAAGCATCCGAGAGTCTCTCATTAAAGAAGCTCATGGTGGCAGCCTAGCAAGACATTTTGGAGAAAAAAATACCTTAGAGGCTCTCAAGGAACATTTTTACTGGCCTCATTTATTCCGAGATGTGCACAAGGTGGTAGAGAGGTGCATAACAAGAAGGCCAAGAGCCAAGTGCTACCTCATGGACTCTACCTCCCTCTACCTGTGCCTAGTCTTCCTTGGGTTGAAGTAAGTATGGATTTTGTGCTCGGTCTTCCTCGGACTTGTAGAGCAAAGGATTCTATTGTGGTGGTAGTGGACCGGTTCTCAAAGGTGGCTCATTTCCTAGCATGCTCAAAGACCGATGATGCCTCAGACATAGCCGAATTGTTTTTCAAGGAAGTGGTCTGTCTAAATGGTATTCCAAAGACAATAGTCTCGGATCGGGACACCAAGTTCTTAAGTGCGTTTTGGAAGACCCTATGAAGAAGGGTAGGGACTAAACTAGTTTTTAGCACCGTGTTCCATCCACAAACCGATGGAAAAACGGAGGTGGTCAACCAAACTTTGGGAAATCTAATAAGGAGTATCGTTAGCAAGAAACTCTCGGATTAGGACATTCAACTCTCTTATATAGAATTTGCCTACAACCGCAACGTGCATAGCGCAACCCGAATGACTCCTTTTGCGATTGTGTATGGGTTTAACCCTCTCACCCCACTAGATTTATTACCAATTCCGTCCAAAGAGATTGCCAAAATGGATGGGGTGAAGAGAACCGAACTAGTGAAAAACATGCATGAAAAGGTGAGTAAAATGGTCCAAAAAGCCAATGAGAACTATGCCAAATACACCAACCATGGGAGGAAAGAAACACAATTGAAAGCGGGAGATTTGGTTTGGTTACACTTAAGGAAGGAGAGATTTCCAAAGCAAAGGGGATCGAAGCTTGCACCAAGAGCCGATGGGCCCTTTAAAATTCTCGAGAAGATTAATTTGAATGCTTACAAGCTCGAGCTTTAGGGAGAATATGGAGTTTCACCCACCTTCAACATCCAAGATATATCACCTTATGTTGCTGATGAAGAGGAGGATAAGGAGGAGGAAGAGTTACAACTTGATTTGAGGGCAAATCCTCAAATACCCTAGGAGGATGACATGCCCTGAAATACCTCACCCTTAATCAAACATCACGGAGCCATTACCTGGGCCCGAGCTCCGGAATTTTCTAACACGTGTGCTCTTTTTGTAGGGAAGCTTATGCAAGGATTTAGCATTGTGGAACCAACTCTAATGGACCAAGAGAAGCCCAAGCACTTCGTGAATTACATAGAGAAGCCTGCGGATGTTGTTAATATCCCGAACCCGAGTTGGACCTTCCAAGGGAGTTGTGAGGAGGATTATAAGGAGATCAGCCCAATGGGAAGCAAGCCCAAGACCAATTGAAGTGGAGGAGGGAGACTTTTTACTTTAAGATTTTGTGTGTTTCTTTTTTGTGCACAAACTTTAACGTTGATTTTTGCATTCCTTTTCATGAGAGTCTTTTGACTCCCTTAGGGTATCATCTTAGGAGTGGCAGACCTATTAATTAGGCTGCATTTTGGTGGCTCAAGTAGGTAGGGATGCTGGCTTAGAATTGTCCCAAAGCAGTTTGGTCAAGGGGTCACTTTTCCCTCCCTTTTTGTGTGTGTGGTCAAATCGGGTAAGCTTCCATGAGCCATCCGATTTTAGTCTTTTTCCCATGAAACTTTGTGCATGTTTTAAGCTCAACTCCCTGAGCATTGTAGGGGGTCTTTAGTTAATTTGAAAAACTTTGCTTTGCATTTTCAATTTCCTTGTCGATCTTCTAATCCCAAGACTCGGCCTTCGCGGTGGACTTCCGGCAACCGAAAGCAAACCCAGAGTTGGTCATCCTTCTGAGCTAGGAGGACCTATCATTACTAATATCTCCAGCCACATTCTTGGTCTTGAGGGTGAGTGTGTAGATAATTAGCTCTTCCTTCCATTCTTCATCTTGAAATCCCATATTTTCTGAATCTATCCACACATACCATTTTCTTGCTACATTCTGTCCATTTTCACTCCCATCTACATATCTTCCATTCTACTTGTGAGACTTCTTTCATATTTCGAGGTCACCTTTTAGCCCTCCCCATTTACGTTTCCTCAAATTTACAGGCCAAATACCACCACCGTTTTTGAGATCTGCTATCCACAAGTTCCTGCTCATCTGGATTTCCACCCTTCTCCACCCAAATCGAGAAAGTTTCTTTTTTTCATCCAATTTTTGTGTCAAGTGAGAGCTCTGGAATCAAGCTTGAACCCAAACCCGATTGAAGTATCACGTTGCATGGCGAGTTGGAGTCCCATGCAAAAGTGATCAAAGGTTCCACGACTCAACTCACCACTTTGAAAGGTATCTGAAGCGTGGTGTCAGCCATCAACCAAACTTGGAAACCAGAGATGAAGATACTCCCTTTTTTTTAATGGTTATGCGAAGAGTGCTTACTACTCAAATTCAACAAGAAGAGCTCCAACAAGAAAATATCTTCCATAGTAGGTGTTTGATCCAGAAAAGGTATGTTCACTTATTATTGATGGTGGAAGTTGTACTAATGTAGCATCTCCGGATTTAGTTGATAAATTGAAGTTGAAAACTAGTTTACATCTGAAGCCTTATAAATTGCGTTGGATAAATGATAAGGAAGACTGCAAGGTTACCGAGCAAGTGTGCATTGATTTTTCTGTTGGGAAGTATAAAGATAAGGTGATGTGTGATGTGTGATGTGGTTGCCATGAGTGCACGCCATGTATTACTCGGGAGACCATGGCAATACGATTGGAGGGTTGTGCATGATGGATTCACAAATCAATACTCATTAAAATTTAATGGACGATCTATTAAATTAGTTCCTGAACCGGTTCAAGTGGCCAAGGACGAACTTGAGAAGGTGGAGAGCTTGGCCAAAACTAATTTGTTTATGAATAAGAAAGAGTTATTGAGAACTATTTTGGCAGGAAATCCGATGATACTTATATTATTCCGAGAAAGAATTGAAGAAATGGGAGAAATTATTCAAGAGCCGAGAACTCCTTGAGGAGTATCAAGATGTATTCCTGGAAGACTTACCACTCAGTCTACCACCACTCTGGGGTATTGAACATCAAATAGATTTGCAACCGGGAGCAATCCTTCCAAACCAGCCTTCTTAAAGGTTGAATCCCGAAGAGGCTAAGGATTTACATCAACAAGTTCAAGAACTTCTCGAGAAAGGGCATATCCAGGAATCATTAAGTCCTTGTTCCGTACCCGCTTTATTGGTCCCAAAGAAGGATGAAACTTTTTGAATGTGTGTTGACAGCCGAGCCATCAACAAAATCACTATTAAATATTGTTTTCTTATTCCTTGGCTTGAGGATATGTTAGATGAACTCAGCGGAGCTTCTTGTTTTTCAAAGGTGGATCTAAAGAGTGATTATCACCAAATCCGCATGAAGGAAGGAGACGAATGAAAAACAGCATTTAAAACAAAGTACGGCCTCTACGAATGGTTAGTAATGCCTTTTGGGCTATCTAATGCCCCTAGTAATTTTATGAGGCTTATGCACTATGTACTTAAAGAATTTTAAGGAAAATTCGTGGTGGTTTGTTTCGATGATATATTGATTTATAGCCTTGACATGCATAGTCACCAAGAACACCTTAAATTGTTATTTGATAAACTCCGAGATTCTAAGCATTTTGGCAACTTGAAGAAATGCTCCTTTGTGCAACCAAGAATTCCGTTCTTGGGATTTATTATATCCAAGGAGAGAATGGAAGTAGATGGAGTCAAGGTGGAAGCTTTTCGGGATTGGCCCGTTCCAAGTGTGTCTCTGATGTCCGAAGCTTCCACGGGTTAGCATCTTTTTACCGACGATTCATTCAAGGTTTTAGCTCCATTGTGGCTCCTTTGACGGATTGCACTAAGAAGGGAAGAGATTTCGAATGGACACCAAATTGTCAAGAGAGTTTTGAACTCATTAAGCACAAGCTTTGCAATGCACCCATGTTAGGCCTTCCCGATTTCAACAAAGTTTTTGAAGTGGAATGTGATGCCTCCAGAGTCGGGATAGGTGCTGTCCTTATGCAAGAAGGAGGACCACTTGCATATTTTACTGTTAAACTCAAGGGAGCTACCCTTAATTATTCAACCTATGAAAAAGAGTTCTATGCGGTAATTCGAGCACTCGAGGTATGGCAACATTATTTGTTATCTAAAGAATTTATTATTCACTCGGATCATCAAGCTCTTAGGAACATTAAAAGCCAAGGCAAGCTGAATAGAACGCATGTCAAATGGGTGGAGTTTCTTGAGAGATATCCGTATATAATCAAATACAAGAAGGGGGAAGTAAACGTGGTCGTCGATGCACTATCGAGGAGGTATGTCCTTCTAAACGAATTATCATCTAAATTCCTTGGTTTTGAATGGATTAAGGAATCATATAAAGATGACCAAGATTTCATTAAGTGGTATAAGTTGAGTATCAACAAGGTGGATTGCGGATATTACCTCATGGATTGATTTCTTTTTAAAGGAGGAAAGTTATGTATTCCAAGTGGTGGCCTCCAGGATTCCCTTATCAAAGAAGCTCATGGTGGAGGGTTGGCTAGCAATTTTGGAGAGAAAAAAAAACTTTAGAGGCTCTTAAAGAGCATTTCTATTGGCCACACTTGTTTTGGGATATACATCGATTTATAGAAAAGTGCATTATATGTAAGAAAGCCAAGAGCCGATTGCTTCCTCGCGACTTGTATCTTCCACTTTCAATGCCGAGTCATCCTTGGATGGATGTTAATATGGATTTCATACTAGGTCTTCCTTGAACTTGCAGGTCCAAAGACTCTATCATGGTTGTAGTAGATCGGTTCTCCAAGATGGCTCACTTCTTAGCTTGCTCCAAAACCAATGATGTACCACATGTGGCCGAGATTTATTTCAAAGAAGTGGTTCGTTTGCATGAGATACGAAAGACTATTGCTTCAGACCGAGATACAAAATTTCTAAGCGCTTTTTGGAAGACTCTTTGGAGAAGGATTGGACTAAACTACTTTTCGTCACCTCTTTCCATCCACAAACCGATGGAAAAATGGAAGTTGTGAACCGAACATTGGGAACTTTGCTAAGGAGCGTTGACATGCCCGAGAGCTACCACCACCCAGAGGACATGATAACCCATGGCCATGCAAGACAATTTGCTAACTTGTTTGCTGATTTTGCAGGTGTAACATTTCCTTTAATGGACCTCTTAGATGATCCCTCACCCTTGACAAAGAGCTTCCCAAACATTGTTTGCATTGGGAATTTGAAGAGGAGAAGTTGACAACCGATGCCCAAAGCCTTTCTTGACGAGACAACCTATCAGAGCCTCGGCCATGTCCAACTCCAAAAGAGGGAAAGCCGACTTCACTTTGTCCACCATGGGACAGAACACTGTTCAAGTGTGGTCCAAGAAGGATGCAAATGATCATATCCATTTGTCAATGGAAAATCCGTCAAGTGATGGACCGAACCTTGCCTAAAATCCTCTTCACCTTGAGCACGGATTGGAGCCCAATAAATCAAAGGAGAGGTTGGTCCTACAAGGGAGGTTTGCTAGTTTCCCACTTGGAGATTTTGTGCTTGTTTAGAGTACTTGTAAATTGTAATTATTCTAGTAGCTTGAAATGATGTATAGAGGTTGCTTCGGTTTGGATCAATTTGCTGGAAATTGGTTCGGATTGGACCAATTTATGCTACATCATGTTGGAGCTTAAGGGAAATATTATTTCCCATGAAACTTGAGTTTGTAAAGTCTTTTAGACGTGGTTTAGGTCTAGAGAGTGTTTGAGTTGGGAGGCAAGTGGAAGGTGGGCCCCTTTTTCCCACCAACCTCCTACTTAGCCACTCATTAGTCCTAATTTTAGATTCTTAATTGTTTTTGTATTTTGGGTAAGTTTGAGGGGGTATGAATCCCTCCTCCCACGTCTAATGAAGGCAGAAAAGAATTTGGTAAATTGCAGAAGCTTGAAGCTCTCTCAATCCTTCACTTTTCTCACGGCAAGATTTGATTTTGGTGAGTAATATCCATAATCTTTCTTTGTCTTTGGTATTTGTGTCTTGCTAGAGTCACTTAGCCTTTATTCAAATCTTCCTCCACACTTTTTTTGGGTCAAGGTAAGCTTGGAAATCACATAGCCATCCTCCCATTTGTTTGTTTGGGGATTATTATTGTTCTTGTTTGTTGCTGCCGGTTATATTTTAACCTAATCCCAGTTTGTGTCACAAAATTGACATCCGTGTAAACTTCTGTTTCCCGCGTGCTAATTTCCTAAAATTTGGACTATGAGTTCCTCTTTCATGTCTTGAGATATTTGGTCTGTCATTGCATCCCCTTTTTCTCCTATCTAAAAGTTGTGCATGCATATTTCCTCCTCCCTTCTTCCGAACTCTTGAAATCTGGCAGTTCTGTCGACCAAAATTCAATCTCTAATAACTTTTAAACTACCCGCTTGATTCCTCCCTAACCCTCACCATTTGATTTTCCTTCCATAGAGGAAGTTTCTTGCCAATTTTCTCGTTCTCAGCTTGTCTTTATTGGGAGTTTTGCAGAGGTTTTCTCTTCACCTACTGCACTGTCAAAACGCTGTTTGTCCACTTGTGCATCTAAAGGTGACCTCTTGCCATTTTATGTTCCTCACGTGCTACCCCTCTGAAATTTTGACCAAAGTTGGTCCATTCCCTAAATTATAAGTCCACAACAATTTTAATCCAAACGCACGCATGCATTTTGAGTTTAAATGGACTCATTCCCCTGTTTCTGCATTCCTTCATTGACTCTCGGCAGATTACCATTCCTCCTACCTCTATCGACACCTTCGCATCCTTCGGAGTGTGTCATTTGGTATCAGAGCACAACTCTTCTTTCCCTTGTTCTTTACCCTTAATCCATCCAATTCCCTAATTTTTTTTATGGCCCATAAAAGTTGTGGCATGCCACTAGAAGTGGGGCGGTTTTGCAGCCTAGCCGAGACCTCCCATCAACAAGTGAACTGCCTCCACCTTCAATGTCCTCCCAAGAACGTGAGTCCGATTTACAGAACCAAATTGATGGCATTAACCAAAGGTTGGACGCCTTGTTCCAAAGGTGGGAGACACCAAATCCTCCAAGATCACTTCCCCTGGTTACTCCAAGAAGAAGAACCGGAGTTGCTCGGACCCGATTATATGAAGTAGAAGATTCGGAGGATGAGCTTGAACCACGGGATAGACCACCTCGTGAGGATGAATTGAGGCATGTGAAGCTAAGTATTCCTCCTTTTAATGGCTCTTGTGATGGAGATACATATTTGACTTGGGTGGATAAGGTGGATAAGGTTTTTGAGTGCTATAACTATTCGGAGAAGTCTAAATTACAACTAGTGGCCTTGGAACTTCACGGTTATGCTAGCTTATGGTTGGACAGCTTGAGGTCTCAAAGGAGGCGTGACCATGAGGAGGAAATTAGCACTTGGAGGGCCATGAAAATGATTATGAAAAGGAGATTTGTACCTAGCCACTATAGACAAGAATTGTTCTATCAACTCCAAAATTTGAAACAAGAACACCTTTCGGTGGAAGAGTATTTGATGGAGTTTGAGACCTTGCAAATCCATTGTGATTTTGAGGAACCGGAAGAAAAAATTCTAGCCAGGTTTCTAAGGGGATTACATAAAGATATAGGAGATGTGGTGGAAGGTGGGCCCCTTTTTCCCACCTACCCTTTTGAGGTGGTGTATGGTTTTAACCCCCTCACTCCTCTTGATTTGTTGCCAATTCCATCTAAGGAAATCAGCAATCTGGATGGTGCTAAGAAAGCTGCACGAGAAGGTAAGTAAATCTATCCAAAGGGCTAATGAGAATTATGCTAAGTATGCAAACCGAGGTAGAAGAGAAATTAATTTCAAACTGGGGGATCTCGTGGGGTTACACTTGCAAAAAGAAAGATTTCCGAATCAAAGAGCTTCAAAGCTATCACCAAGAGCCGACGGTCCTTTCAAAATTGTCGAAAAAATCAAACCAAACGCATACAAACTCGAGTTACCGGGAGATTACGGAGTTTCAGCCACATTCAATGTTCAAGATCTTTCTCCCTTTGTTGGATTTGATAAGGATGAACCAGATGGAGATGACTTTCTGCTGGATTTGAGGTCAAATCCTCATGAACCCGGGGAGGATGACATGCCACAGATTGGCATGCAAAGCGGAGCTACCACCCGAGCCCGAGCTCGAGATTTTTCTAATATGTTTGTTAATTTTGCTAGAAAATTAATTGAAGAATCATACATTTCCAAGCCAACTTTGGAAGATCAAATAAGGCAAAAAGAAATGATAATTTGGCGTGGAGAAAATGTGGATTTTTAACAAAAAATCGAGAGCTTCAGAATCAAGCCCGAACCCGAACCCGATGGAAGTATCACGTTGCATGGCGAGTTGGAGTCCCATAAAAAAGTGATTAAGGGTTCCACGAATCAACTCACCAGCATTTACATGGATTGAAGGGATTTTATCGCCTTTTTAGTTTAATTTTTATGTGAATTTTACATTGAATATTTGGAGAACTCGAGAGTGTTTCTCGGCTAGGCTTTATTTATTTTTTTTTTTTGCATGTTTGCATGGGGTTTTGCATGAGGAATTTTTGGCTAAGAGAAGGGTATTTTGGGCCAAGGAAGAAGGGAAAATTGGCTTAGGAGATTCAAGATCACGTGGCCTTCACATTCTTGCAATCTCATTGGTCCAATTTTCCCTCCTTTATTTCAATTTCCAGCATGCAAGATGCATGCAATTGGCCCTCAATTTTCCCTCCATTTTTCCCACTCTTCTTAGCAGATAAAACCTCCTTCATTGCGTGATTGTAAGGATAATTTGGAATTTGAATTTAAGAAGCCTTTAGCTCTCTCCCTTTTCGGGCATCTTCCAGTTTCAGCCGGCAGCCAGAATTCCTCTGGCCACCGTGGGTTCTTTAAGAGATTCCTCCTCCGAGCTGGTGTTCTCTTCTTGCTTCAAAGTCTCCAGCCTTTCTCAAGGTCATAGGGTGAGTCTGAAGTCCATAAGCTCCTTCTTCCATCGTTGATTTTGTTTGATATTTCAATTCTTCCGCCGGTTGTCAATTTCCGGCCACCGCTGACTGCCGTTACTGGTCCATTTCTTTCCGACCGATCCATCCATGTGATTTCTTTTATTTTTGGATGGCTATCACCTATCTTCTTCCTAGAATTCCACTCAAAATTTCAGCCTGAAAATCGATCTTATCGTCGAGTTATCGCTGTCCCACTTCCAGACCCGATTCTAGAATTATCAAATTATCATTTTCCATATAACCTAACCCGATTCTCCCATTTCCTAAATCTAAACCCCCTCCATTCTGTGCCAGGAATGGCGAAGGATCTAACTTCTACGCTCATGTCTCTAACGATCAAACCTTCCCTCTTGGAGAAAATTAAGGAAGCCCAACGGGACGATCCTCTATAGAGAGAGTATGCACTGGGGAAAGAGCTGATTTCCTCTGAATTGCATTGCTCCAAAGATGACACATTGAAGTATAAAAATAAGCGGTATGTGCCGAAAGATTAAACGCTAAGGAGGGATATATTAATGTATGCTCATTCTTTTGTATTCTTGATGCATCCAGGAAGCACAAAAATGAATCAAGATTTAAGGGAGCATTACTGGTGGCTAGGCATGAAAGGAGATGTAGTAAAACATGTCGAATTATGCCATGTATGCCAACAGGTCAAGGCCGAACACAAAAGGCCTGCCAGAATGTTACAAAGTTTGCCAATCCTAGAATGGAAGTGGAAACACATAGCAATGGACTTCGTAATCGGATTGCTAACAACTGACAAAGGACATGACACTATATTGGTTGGGGTTGATTGGCTCACAAAATTGGCCCATTTCTTGTCAATTAAATTAAGCTCGGGTATGGATAAGTATGCAGAACTTTATATCCAAGAAGTTATAAGGCTACACAGAGTTTCGGTGTCCATAAATTTAGATATAGATTCAAAATTTACCTCTAAATTTTTGTAGAGTTTACAAAAAGCAATGGGGACAGAGTTAAGCCTAAGCATGACATTTCATCCCAAACCGATGGCCAAACGGAGAGAACGATTCAAATCATGGAGGATAGATTAAGGGCATGCGTATTGGAATTCGAAGTGCCATCGAGTAAGCTGCTACCCTTAGTGGAATTCACGTACAACAACAGCTACCAATCCACGATTGGAATGGCGCCATACGAAGCTTTATATGGCCGGAGGTGCAGGTCGCCATTATACTAGGACTAAGTCAGAGAAACCCAATTCTACGGTCCTGAGATCATACAGCAAACCAAGGATCAAGTAAGAGTGATCCGAGAAAGGATCAAGATAGCTCAAAGCTGACAAAAGAGCTTTTTCAGATCAAAGAAGAAGGGAACTGGAATTTGATGTAGGCGATGAAGTTTTCCTCAAAGTTTCACCATTCAAGGGTTTTAAATGGTTCGGTAAGAAAGGAAAACTTGCTCTAAGATTTGTCGTCCCATTCAAGATAGTGAAAATGATTGGGATTACGGCTTATGAGCTGGATTTGCCACTAACTATGCATGGAATCCACGATGTATTTCATGTATCCATGTTGAGAAAGTGTATGCAGGATCCCGAGCAAATGGTCGAACCAAGTAGCATTGAGATTAAGCCGACCTTAACCTATGATGAAAGACCAACAAACATACTTGATGCTAAGATCAAAGAACTAAGAAACAAGAAGATTCCTTTGGTTAAGGTACTATGGAAGAACCACTCAATAGAGGAAGCTACTTGGAAACGACAAGAAGACATAGAAAGGGGTTATCCCGAGTTATTTGGCATGCAAATTTTGAAGACAAAATTTTAAATAAGAAGGGTTGATTGTAACACCCAACTATTAGATGTACAATAACATTATGTGAATATAATGTTTTACGGTTAAAGAATGAATTATGCTAAGAAAAGATGAATATGGAGACGAAATTACACATTCGAAGTAATGAATTGATGAATCTAAAACAATATTGGTATTTACTTAATTATGAGGTTTTAGGGTCTTAACATTGAGTTGATTTATTCTAATGGAATTTAATTGATTAGTAAATGAAACTACAACAATAAGAATTTCTTGATTTAAAAATATATAGAGAAAGTTATGAATCTTAGACTCAAAAGGTTGGAACAACTACTGGGTTGGAATTTTTTATCAGAGTAGTTTTTGTGTTACAATCATATCATGGCTTAGAAGAGCATAACTGACAAAGTGTTCTTTTGTAAAGTTGTAGTAGATGTCACGATAAGAAGATTGAGAGGTAGATAAATTCTATTGAATATCTGGAGAGGAAGTTATGTTTACTTGAAGTTGGTAAAAGAAAACTAAACTATAGAGTTATGGATTTTGAGCGATGTTTGGTATTTCATATGTTTGATTATGTTAAACACATAATTTGAACTTTAAGTCTTCTATAAAAGTTACACAAGACTCCATAGGGAAAATATGAGTTTTTGAATTAGTGAATTCCGAGTCGAGGAACAAAAGTTTCATTTTTAAAAGGGGTCACCCCTTGAAACTCTCGGGTTTTATTAAAGGTCGACACCTTGAATGAGATGTCGACATCTTTTTTGTTGAAGTATTAAATTTTCAATGAAATTTTAGGAAAGTCAATCCATGATTAATTAATTAAGGATGGACCAATAGGGAAGTGCAACATGCAAAGGATGGTTACAACTCATGCATGAAGAGGGGATTAGCTTGGATGGTCACACTTCATGCTTGAACCACATGACTCACATTCCAAAGGGACAAAATTTGTTAGAGTCTTCAGCTATTAGCCATCCCGACCCTCAGCTCTCTCTCACAAATCTCTCTCCTCTCTAAATCCTATCCAAATTCGTGTGAGAAAAATTAGGGTTTGAAATCAAAGTATGAAGTTCTAGTGTTTAGGACAAGAATTTTGGTATTTCATGATTAAAAGTGCAAGGAGGAAGGAAGACCACGAACTTAACCTTGAGGTAAAGAGTTTGTTATTCACCAGCACCCACTTTTATTCTAGGTTAGATTAAAGCGATGGAAATGGTGTTATATTGTTAAAAATGCATGAAATTATAAAGATAGTTTATGGGTATACAAATTATAAGTGATGTTACCCGGTTTCTGGAATGCAAGTTTTAAAAAATCTTCAAGTTAGAAATTGGTCATAATGTCTCGTAATGAAGTATAGCCAACACTTTAAGGTTGAAAATGGTATCTTAAGTGTTTTGATCAGAGTGTTGTCGACAAAATTATGGATGCCACAAGTTTTTGTTGAAATAGAGTATTCTGAGTTTGGCTTATATTATTTTATTTTATGATGTTAAAGTATATAAGCAAGCTCATTGGATCATTAATGATTCAGAATACCAAGCTAAAGCTAAGGAATCCAAGTAAGTAATCCATGCATGTATTTGGACCTTGTGGGAGTACATCACAAATGATAGAACATAAGGAAGATGTGTTTGATTACTTAGATATCCATTAAGTAAAGAATGTCTTAGGAGTTGTTTGTTTTTAAGATAATGTTATTGATTATATTCTGTTTGGGTGTATCGTACACCGACCCAAGTGCTTTGGGTTTGATTCATGCTTGATTGACATTGTTTGATGTTTATGTCTTATCACAAGTCAAGAGTTAAGTCAAGTTTACTAGAAATGTTTATTATGGTTAACTTGGGAGACGTTTGATATATTATTTTGCTTTTACTTAAATTATGTTACCATGCCATGCATGTGTATGTATCATGTCCATGCATCATGTTTTATGAAAGATACTGAAATATTTTCTCATGCATGTTTTTAAAATGTCACCCAACAGATGATGAAGGTGGTATGTGAGACATTCATCATCCAATGGATAAATGTACAAAAAGTCAAGATCAAGTTATGGGAGAAGGTGGAATTGGCTGCCTCGTGGAGGCCATATGGCGCCTATTCACCTCCATACGATGTCACGCCCACACATGTCCAGTTAAGTCAAGACAACAATAAAGAACGAAATGAATGTGCATGTTTTTCAAGAAACGTCATGGTCATTTTAGGCATATAGGCTGATTCAATTACTTGCTGAGCTTTAGGCTCATAGGTTATGCTTTGTGATGCAGGTGATGAAGATGAAGGTGATGGACTTAGCCCTCCATATTTGATGTAACAATCATACCGTGGAGGAGGCGAATCCAGTGCGGGAAGCTTGAATCGTTAAGTGCTAACCGGTGGGGATGTCAAGATGTACATTTGAAGTATTTTGGGTTGTTTACCGTTGAACAATGATGTGTTTTAAAAGTTTAGTTTTGTTAAATGATGCTGTGGAAAGATGTTTATTATGTATATTACATGTTTTGATTAAACTATGTGTTATATGAGCTTTGCTGTATTTTATTTGATGGATATTTGATTAACAATGTTTTATTACAAGTAAATGTTAGGTTTACTACGATTTATAATTAAAGTCTTCCACTGTGTTTTCACGAAAAAGAATTCAAGAGGAACATTTTTAAAGAAAGAAAAATTTTATCGCAATCATTTTTAAGAAAAGTAAAAAGGGGTGTGACATTATTAGTCAGGGCTGTGGCTTAGGGCATAGGGCTTTGGGCTTAGGGCATAGGGCTTAGGGCCTTAGGGCTTAAGGTTTATGGCTTTGGGTTTGGACTTAGGTCATAGGGCTTATGGCTTAAGGCTTAAGGGTTAGGACTTAGAGCTTAAAGCATAGGTCTTATAGCTTTGGGCTTATTACTTAGGTCTTAGGACTTATGGCTTAGGGATTAGGGATTCATGCCTAGGATTTAGAGCCTATGGCTTAGGGCATAGGGCTTTGGACTTAGGGTTAAGTATTTAGGCCTAGGGCATAGTGTTTTTTGCTTTGGGCCTAAGGCTAAGGGCTTATGGCTTAAGGCATATATCATTGGGCTTTGTGCTTAGTGCTTAGGACTTAGAGCTTATGGCTTAGGGCTCATGGATTCGGGCTTAGGATTTAGAGCATATCGCTTAGGGCATAAGGCTATTGGCTTAGGGTTAAGTGTTTAGTCCTAGGGCAAAGGGCTTAGTAGTTTTTTCTTAGTTCCTAAGGCTAACGACTTATGGCTTAGGGCATAGATCTTTGGGCTTGTTGCTTTGTTCTGAATCAATAGGGTTGCGACTTATGGCTTAGCAATTTAGGCTTAGGGCTTAGAACTTAGGGTATTTATGATAGGGCTTAGGGCGTAGGGCTTTTGAATATGGGATTAGGGCTTTCCGCTTAGGGCTTATGGGTTAGGAGTTAGGATATTGGGTTTAGGTTTTGGGCTTAGGGCTTAGGGAGTATGGCTTAGGATTAGTGTTTAGGATAGAGTTTTTGGGGTTATGACAAAGCACTTAAGGCTTTGGGCTTAGGGCTTAGGGCATAGTTCTTTGGGCTTTGGTCTTTAGGCTTAGACTTAGGGCTTTATGCATAGGGCTTATGGCTTAGGCCTTAGGTTTTTGGGGCTTATAGCTTAGGGCTCTAAGCCTAGGACGTAGGGGTTAGGGCAGGGCTTAGCGCTTAAAGCATACGATTAGGGGCATATGGCTTAGGGCTTTAGGGCTTATTTTTTTATCTTAAGACCTAGGGCTTTGGTCTTAGGGTTAGGGATTAGGGAATAGTTATATGGGCATTTGTCTTATGGCTTGGGACTTAGTGCTTTAGGCTAGGTCTTACGACTTAAAGGCTTAGGGCTTTGGCCAAACGACTTTTGGCTTTCAGGTTAGGGCTTAGGGTAAAGGATTTAAGGTATAGGGCTACTTAAGCCTTGTGGCTTAAGCCTTTTGGCTAAGAGCTTAGGCCTTTTTGTGTAAGGCTTTGGGCTTATGGCTTACGGCTTACGGCTTAAGGCATAGGGCAAAGAATTTACGGCTCGGGAATAAGGCTTTCCGCTAAGAGCTTTAGGATTAGAAATTTTTCCTTAGCACTTAGGGGTTAGGAATTAGAGCCTTTGGTTAATTTTTTGGGCTTAGGGCTTTAGGCATAACGTTTTGGGCTGAATGCTTAGGGACTAAGAGGCTTATAGCATAGTTCTTTTTGTTTTAAACTTTTGGCTTAGTGGTTATAGTTTGGTCTTTAGTGCTTAGCTTAGAGGTTAAGGCTTTGGGATTAGGGTGTTGGGCTTTCGGCTTAGGTCTTCTGGATTAGGGCTTAGGGCTTAAGGGTTATGGATTTGGACTTTGGGGTTTTCTTTTAGAACATAGGGCTTTGGGATTAGGGCTAGGCCTTAGGTCTTTGGGTTTTACACTTTGAACTAAGGGCTTAGGGCTTCAAGCTTAGGGATGGGTTGTAGAGTGAGGCTTAAGGCTTTGGGATCAGAGCTTTGACCTTCGTGCTTAGGGCATAGCTCTTAGGGCTTAAGGGATAGGAATGAGGTCCTTGGGTTTAGGTTTTTTGCTTAGGGTTTAATGCTTAAGGCTCATGACCTATGGTTTAGGGCATAGGGCATAGTTATTTGGGTTTTAAGCTTTGGAGTGTTGTATTAGAGCTTATGGCTTTAAGATTAGGGATTTGGGGTTAGGGGTTTTGGATTTGGTCTTTGATTTTTTGGCTTTTGGCTTTGGGTTTACAACTTGGGACTTAGGGCTTAGGGCTAGGGCTAGGGCGTACGACTTAGAGTTTAGAGTTGTAGGATTATTGCTTTGGGCATAGGGCATTATAGTTTTAGTCCTAAGGCTAGGGCTTTGGACTTTGGAATTAGTGCTTAGGGCTTCAACTTCGGGGTACATGCTTAGAGCTTGGGGCTTAGGGCTTTATTCTTTAGGCTTTGAGCTAACAGCGTAGGGCTTTAAGTTTATAGCACACGGATTAGGGCTTTGGGCTTTGAGCTGTGGGCTTATGGCTAAGGGCTTAACGCTTTAGGATTGTGGCTTAGGGCTAAGGGCCGAGTGCTTTAGGCTTAGGGCTAGAGCTGAGGGCTAATGCCATAGGTCTTAGGTTTTAGGCTTATAGGTTAGAGCCTAGGTGTTTTAACTTTTTGCACTAGGCTTTGGGCTTAGTGCTTAGGGCCTCGACTTAGGGCTTAAGGCTTAAAGCTTAAAGCTAACGACTTTGTGCTTTGGGGTTTTAGCTTTTGGGCTTAAGGCTTGGGGATTTGGGATTAAGCCTTTAGGCTTAAGGCTTAGGGCTTTGGGCTTAGGGCGTGGGGCTCAAAGATTAGGGCTTATGGCTTAGGGTTGAGGGCAAAAAGCTTTGGGCTTAATGCTTATGCTTTAGGGCATGGGCTTACAAGGCTTTAGGATTATGGCTTAGGGATAAGGGCTTTGGGCTTTGGCATTCGGGCTTATGGCTTTGTGCTTATGGGTTACGGCCTAAGGCTAGGGCTTTGGGCTTTGGGCTTTGAGCTTTGGGGTTTGGACTTGGTGCTTTGTGCTTAGAACTTAGGGCTAGGGCTAAGGGCTTATGGCTTAGGCCTAGGGCATTTGCCTTTGGCCTTTAGGCTTTCGGTTAAGGCTTTGAGCTTCATGCTTAGGTCTTAGAGCTTAGGGCTAAGGGTTGAGGGCTTATGGATTTTCCCTTAGGGCTTTGAGGTTTAGGTTGTGAACTTAGGGCTAAGGCTGATTGCTTAGGGCTTCTTAAGGCTTTGAGCTTTGGCCATCAGGCTTAAGGCTTTTTGCTTATAGGTTACAACCTAGGGCACTTGGCTTTGGCTATGGGCAAAGGGGTTAGTGCTTAAGGCTTGGGCCTAGGGATTTGGGCTTAGAGTTTAAAGCTTAGAGCTTAAGGGCTTAGAGTTTAAAGCTTAGAGCTTAAGGGCTTTGGATTTGGATTTATGACTTAGAGCTAGGGTTGAGGGCTTATGGCTTAGACCTTAGGAATTTTTGCTTAGGGATTTGGGCTTTGTGCTTATGGTTTAAGGCTTTAAGGTTTGACCTTAGGCTTATGGGCTTAAACCTTAGGTCTTTGGGCTTAGGGTTTAGGTCTTTTGGCTAAGGGCTTTTCGCTTAGGTTTAAGAGATTAGAGCTTAGGGCTTTAGGCTAAGGTCTTAAGACTTTGGACTTAGGAATTAGGGCTTACAGTTTAGGGTTGCGGGCTATGGGTGAGAGGTTATGACTTAGGGCTTTAGGCTATGGGTTTAGGCCTTTGGGCTCAGGGTTTGTGGTAAGCTCTTAGAGATTAGAGCTTAGGGCTTTGGGCTAAGGGCTTGGAGCTTTGGAATTAAGATTTATGGCTTAGGGCTTTGGGATTAGTGCCTAAGGCTTAGGCTTAGGACTTAGGGCTAGGGTTGAGGACTTATGGCTTAGGCCTTAGGGGTTATTGCTTAGGCCATAGGTCTGTGGCCATTGGCCATTGAGCTTAGGTCTTTGGCCTTTGGCCTTTAGGCGTTTAAGCTTTATGGTTTGGGCTTAAGGCTTTGTGCTTTGTGCTTAGGGCTTTGAAACGCCTTTGGGCTTTGGGCTTTTGCTCAAGGGTATTGACTTAGGGCTTTGGCTTTTGGCTTTGAGTTTAAGGCATAAGGCTTAAGGGTTATGGTTGACGTAACATCCCATTTTTTTTTATTATAAAAAAACTTTTCATTGAAAATTCTTTTATCAAACTTATACGTATATTTGTACATACAAGGCGGAAGCTAACATTTCAAATCATACTTATAAGTAATTAAATATAGGTCACATTCTAAAAATATAAAAATTTATAAACACTACATGTTTATAATTCAAAATAACTTTTTTACAAGTTCTTTTCAAAACACGTGTATTTTGGTGAGCTTACTCCACCGGTCAAAATTTTGCTTAACAACGAGAAGGCTCCACGGAAGACACTCTCCTCCTCCATGTTTAATCCTCAGCTGATATTTTTTCAACATTCAAGTCCACACCTACATTGCAAAGTCTAACTAATGAGCTTAAAGCTCAGTAAGCAGTGCAAATAAAACATGAATGATATGATTTAAAACAATGCAGATTATTTCATTTTGTGTGTGGATCCGCCTCCCATATGACGACCATCCACAAAAAATGATTTTAGGATTTACATAACGTATATCATTAGGAGATATAACAACCTACCGCACAACCCATTGAGCTCACGGTAACATGGACCCATAGCCATTGTCGAGGACGTCTTTATTCTCCTTTACATAACGTATATCATTAGGAGATATAACAACCTACCGCACAACCCCATTAGGCTCACAGTAACATGGACCCATAGCCATTGCATAGGGCATCTTTATTCTCCTATATCGTAGATGTCTTCATCGAATCAATAGAGATATTGCGGGGATGAATGTAGGCATCAAAGACCCCCATGGTCAACCTAACACCCAATCCGCCATCCCCCTACGATTCTATGATTCGTAGTTTTCATGCATGAAAATTCATTTTCGTTGTCATTCGTAGAAAACATGATGCATGATGTCCATAACATGTCAATAAAGAAATCTCATAGAAACATATCAATCAATCAATACAAGGCACACAAACAATCCTTAAATGACTTGAGGTCGGTGTATTGTGCATTACACCCCAATCAGTTGATCATCATTCAAAAATCATAAAAAAACATAACCTTTGCAATGTAGACCTCTAATAGGCCAAACGCATACTACACATACTTACCTTGATTTCTGATGACTTTTGTTTCAACTTGGCAATGCACACTAGAAGCTTGAGAACCTATATTGCCAAACCATTCAAATAAGTTTTTATACCATAAGTAACTATTTTCACTATTACTTCCAAAATTCATAAATTCCTCTATATTGATCCATTTTTTATGCTACGGGTGTCAAATTATTCCTTAAAAAGTCTACTATAACTTCTTAAAAGACACCAAATTCACAAAACGAACGTAGCATAAAGTGTTGATCAATATTCACATAACACTGAGTATGAAACTCTAGAAATCAAGGACCGGTCGACCCAATCTATAAGGGGTCGACCCATGTTTACAAAACAGAGAGCCTGCACTTTTAAATCAAGAATCGGTCGACCTAATCTATTAGGGGTCGACTGCAGCTCTCCCCAGTTTCTGTCTACCCAATTGTAACATTCGTAACATTGTTTACAAAGCTCCAAACAGAGTGATTCAAATGGCTATAGATCACTCTAAGAGTCTACTCTAACTCTTATGAAGGAGATAAACTCAAATTCCTAATACTTATCGACAGAATATCAAAAACTCTAACTTTGTTCATACTTAACTCCTTTCTTATCTCTTAGCATGGAATCACTCGTTTTTATCCACCAATTCAAACAATACTATCATTTTATCATCACTAAACCTGAGAGAACTTAAAGATAGAAAAATACCTTGGACTTCAGTCTCTACGAAACTTCAGAGTTTCCTCCTCTCCTTTGAGATAACTTACTTTCATACTCTTTTTTTTTATCAAGACGTGAGAATTTAGAGGAAATAGGGAGAAGAAGTCGTGTTGGTAAGGGAATGGATGACCATGCCTTCTTATCCCCTTATTAATAAAAAAAATGTTTCTTTAACATCCATCCATCAATCAGGATTTTCCACATTTTGGCGGACTTTTCAACTTAAGTCGGTCAGAATGTGTCGACCGCTCGTCTATTGTGTCGACCGAAAGAATTCCCGAGAGTAACTTGTGTCGACCGCTCGGTCCTAGGGTCGACCGAAAGTGTTCCAAGGGGTTATATTTTGTCAACCCCTCCTCAATCCTTGACCGAAAGTATTCAATTGTGTCGACCCCTCCTTCATCCTTGGGTCGACCAAAGTTTTCAATTGTGTCGACCCCTTCCCAATCCTGAGGTCGACATAAGTTTTCAATAGTGTCGACCCCTCCTCAATCCTGTGGTCGACCGAAAGTGTTCCAAAACACTTAGAAAATTTTTTAACTTTTTCGAATAACATCATAACTTATATCCCCTTAAACCTTATTTTCTTCATCATCTTTAACCTACTAAATTGCTCACATCCACAATACTTAAATTCCTCAATAACTACCCAACATTCATGAAATCACTCTTAAACATTTACATCGTAAAGTCACAAAATTCTAAAATAAAAATGAGGGTTGAAGATAGGTGATAGTCCTCCAAAAATGAAGGAAATCACGTGGATGGATCGCTCGGAATGCAATGGAGCAGTAACGGTGGTCAGCGGTGGCCGAAAATTGATAACTGGCGGAAGAAAAAAAATATCAAATGAAGCAACGATGGAAGAAGGAGCTTATGGACTTGAAGCTCACCTACGTCCTGGAAGAAGGCTGGAGACTTTGAAGCAAAAAGAGATCTCTTGCTTGGAGGGAGAAATCTTGAAGAGAACCACGGTGGGAAGAGGAATTCTGGCTGCCGGCTGAAATTGGAAATTGCCCGAGAAGGGAGAGATAAAAAGCTTCTTTATTTCAAATTCCAAATTCACCTTACAATCACGCAATGGGGGAGGTTTTATCTGCTGAGAAGAGTGGGAAAAAGGGTGGGAAAGAAATCAAGGACCGGTCGACCCAATCTATAAGGGGTCGACCCATGTTTACAAAACAGAGAGCCTGCACTTTTAAATCAAGAATCGGTCGACCTAATCTATTAGGGGTCGACTGCAGCTCTCCCCAGTTTCTGTCTACCCAATTGTAACATTCGTAACATTGTTTACAAAGCTCCAAACAGAGTGATTCAAATGGCTATAGATCACTCTAAGAGTCTACTCTAACTCTTATGAAGGAGATAAACTCAAATTCCTAATACTTATCGACAGAATATCAAAAACTCTAACTTTGTTCATACTTAACTCCTTTCTTATCTCTTAGCATGGAATCACTCGTTTTTATCCACCAATTCAAACAATACTATCATTTTATCATCACTAAACCTGAGAGAACTTAAAGATAGAAAAATACCTTGGACTTCAGTCTCTACGAAACTTCAGAGTTTCCTCCTCTCCTTTGAGATAACTTACTTTCATACTCTTTTTTTTTATCAAGACGTGAGAATTTAGAGGAAATAGGGAGAAGAAGTCGTGTTGGTAAGGGAATGGATGACCATGCCTTCTTATCCCCTTATTAATAAAAAAAATGTTTCTTTAACATCCATCCATCAATCAGGATTTTCCACATTTTGGCGGACTTTTCAACTTAAGTCGGTCAGAATGTGTCGACCGCTCGTCTATTTTATTGACCGAAAGAATTCCCGAGAGTGACTTGTGTCGACCGCTCAGTCCTAGGGTTGACCGAAAGTGTTCCAAGGGGTTATATTTTGTCGACCCCTCCTCAATCCTTGACCAAAAGTATTCAATTGTGTCGACCCCTCCTTCATCCTTGGGTCGACCAAAGTTTTCAATTGTGTCGACGCCTCCCCAATCCTGAGGTCGACAGAAGTTTTCAATAGTGTCGACCCCTCCTCAATCCTGTGGTCGACCGAAAGTGTTCCAAAACACTTAGAAGATTTTTTAACTTTTTCGAATAACATCATAACTTATGTCCCCTTAAACCTTATTTTCTTCATCATATTTAACCTACTAAATTGCTCACATCCACAATACTTAAATTCCTCAATAACTACCCAACATTCATGAAATCACTCTTAAACATTTACATCCTAAAGTCACAAAATTCTAAAATAAAAATGAGGGTTGAAGATAGGTGACAATCCTCCAAAAATGTAGGAAATCACGTGGATGGATCGCTCGGAATGCAATGGAGCAGTAACGGTGGTCAGCGCTGGCCGGACATTGATAACTGGCAGAAGAAATGAAATATCAAATGAAACAACGATGGAAGAAGGAGCTTATGGACTTGAAGCTCACCCTATGTCCTGGAAGAAGGATGGAGACTTTGAAGCAAAATGAGATCTCAAGCTTGGAGGGAGAAATCTTGAAGAGAACCACAGTGGGAAGAGGAATTCTGGCTGCCGGCTGAAATTGGAAATTGCCCGAGAAGGGAGAGCTAAAAAGCTTCTTTATTTCAAATTCCAAATTCACCTTACAATCACGCAATGGGGGAGGTTTTATCTGCTGAGAAAAGTGGGAAAAAGGGAGGGAAAATTGAGGGCCAAAGGCATGCAACTTGCATGCTGGAAATTGAAATAAAGTAGGGAAAATTAGACCAATGAGATTGCAAGAATGTGAAAGCGACGTGATCTTGAATCTCTTCAGCCAATTTTCCCTTCTTCCTTGGCCCAAAATACCCTTCTCTTAGCCAAAAATTCCTCATGCAAAACCCCATGCAAGCATGCAAAAAAAAAAAAAACATAAAACCTAGCCGAGAAACCCTTTCGGGTTCTCCAAATATCCAATGCAAAATTCACGTAAAAAGTAAGCTAAAAATGCAATAAAATTCCTTCAATCCATGTAAATGCTGGTGAGTTGAGTCATGGAACCCTTGATTACTTTTGCATGGGACTCCAACTTGCCATACAACGTGATACTTTAATCGGGTTCGGGTTCGGGCTTGATTCCGGTGCTCTCGATTTTTTGTTGAAAATCCACCTCTTCTCCATGCCTAATCATCATGTGTTTTTTCCTTGATTGATCCTCTAAAGTTGGTTTACAAATATATAATTCTTCAATTAATTTTCCTGCAAAATTAACAAACATATTAGAAAAATTCCGAGCTCGGGCTCGGGTTATAGCTCCCTTGGCATGTCAATCTGTGGCATGTCAGTTTGGGTTATGGGTCTGGGCTTATGGCTTAGGGCTTATGACTTAGGCCTTAGGCCTTTGGGCTTATGGCTTTTGGGCTTAGGGGTTTGGGATTACGTCTATGGCCTTCAGACATTTTTGCTTAGGGCTTAGGGATAAAAACTTAGGGCTTAGAGTTATGCGCTTTGGGTTGGGCTTCGGGGTTTGGGCTTAGGGGTTTGGGCTTAGGGCTTTTGGCTTATTGCTTTAAGCTCATAACTTAGGGCTTTTTGTTTAGAATTAGGTCTTTGGGCTTAAGGCTTATGGTTTAGGTTTGAGAAATTAGAGATTAGGAATTTGGACTAAAGGCTTAGGGCTTAGGGCTTAGGGTTTAAGGCTTAGGGATTAGGGCTTAGGGCTTTGGGTTACGGCTTAAGGCATACGACTTAGCCTTTTGACTTAGGGAGCTTTGACCTTATAATTAGGGCATTGGACTTAGGGTTTAAACCTTCGGGCTTATGGCTTTGGCCTTATGGCTTATGGCTTTGGTCTTAGAGATTAGAGATTAGGCCTTAGGCCTTTGGGCTTAAGGCTTAGCACTTAGGGATTAGGACTTTTGGCTTAGGGCTTGGAGATTACACTTTAGGGCTTTGGGCTATGGGCTTTGTGCTTTAATTTTAAGGCTTAAAGTTTGGGGATTTAGGCTTCGAGCTTTGGGCTTAGGGCATACGGCTTAGCCTTTTGACTTAGGCATATGGCATAGGGCATATAGCATAAGGCTAGGGAATAAGGCTTAGAGCTTTGGGCTTTGGGCTTTGTGCTTTGGGCTTAGAACTTAAAAGATTGTTCTTTTGGTTTTTGTGCTTTCAAGTTAGGTACTAAAGCTTAGTGCTTAAGGCTTATGGCTTAGGGCTTGGGGCTTAGGGTTTAGGGCTTAAGGCTTAGGGCTTTGGGGTTAGAGCTTAGGGCTGACGTTTTACGGCTTACGGCTTACTGCTTATGGTTTTGGGCTTAAAGCTTAGGACTTAGGGCTTGTGGTTTAGTACTTATGGCTTTGGTCTCGAGGTTTAGGGTCTTAGGGCTTAGGTCTTTGGGCTTAGTGCTAAGGGTGTAGAGCTTATGGCGTAGGGCTTAGGTCCTAGTGCTTAGAGCTTGGGTTTAAGATTTAGGTTTATGGCTTATGGTTAAGGCATATGTCTTTAGGGCTTACTACTTTGAGCTTTGGGCTTTAGGCTTAGAGCTTAGGAGCTTTGTGCTTAGGGCTCAGGGCTTCAGGTATACAGATTAGGGTTTAGGTCTTACGGTTTAAGGCTTAGGGCATAAAACTTTTGGTTTTGGGCTTTATGCTTTTGGCTTCGGAGCTTCTGGATTAAAGCTTTGGGCTTATAGTATACATATTAGAATTTATGACTTACGACTTAGGGCTCAAGACTTTGGGTTTTGGGCTTTGTGCTTTTAGCTTAGGATTTCAGCTTACGGCTTATGGTTTAGTGTATAGGACTTAAGACTTAGGTCTTTGGGCTTAGGGATTAGGGTTTAGGTCTGAGGGTTTAGGGTTTTGCAAGGGTTTTGAGATTAGGGCCTAGGGCTTAGGTTTCAGAGCTTACTTGTTAGAGCTTAGGGCTTAGAGCTTAGGGCTTATAGCTTTGAGCTTAGTTATAAGGGTTTAGAGCTTTGGGCTTCTGCCTTAAGGATTATGGCATAAGACATTTAACAAAGGGCTTAGGGCATGGGGCTTAGGGCTTCAGGATTAGGGCTAAGGGCGTTGGGCTTATGGCTTATGGCTTATGTTTTATGGATTATGGATTATGGCTTAGTGCTTACGACATAGAGGTTAGGACTTAGTGCTTTGGGTTAAAGGTTTATGGCGAAGGGCTTTAGGCTTTGGGCACTAGGCATAGTGCTTTGAAGTTTGGTCTTTGGCCTTATGGCTTAGGGCTTTGTTCTTAGGGCTTTGGTTTTCGGACTTCAGGCTTAAGACTTAATTTTTAGAGCTAAGGCCTTTTGCCTAACGGATATGGGATTAGGGTTTAGGTTATTGGGTTTAGGGCTTAGGGCTTAAAGCTTAAGGCTTATGGATTATGGTTTATGGCTTAGGCCATAGGGCTTTGGGGTTAGAGCGTTGGGCTCATTGGTAAGGGCTTTGAGCTTATGGGTTAGTGCTTAAGGCGTAGGGGATTTTTCTTTGGGCTTCTGGCTTAGTGCTTATAGCTTGGGCTAATGGATAAGGTTTAGGGTGTAGGTCTTAGGGCTTTGGGCTTAGGGCTTAGGGCTTAGACATTTGGGCTCAAGCAATAGGGCTTAGGGTATAAGGTTTAGGGCTAAAGGCTTTTGGATTAGGACTTTTGCTTTAGCGGTTAGGGCTTACCCCTTAGGGCTTTTAGCTTATGGATTGAGGCTTTAGGATTAGAGCTTTGGGCTTTGAGCTTAATGCTTAGGGCTTCTGCTTAAGGATTAGAGCTTTGGGCTTTTGGCTTAGGGCTTAGGGCTTAGGGCTTACGACTTACAGCTTAAGATTTTGGGTTTTCGGCTTCGTTCTTTTGGCTTAGGATTTAGGGCTTATGGCTTATGGTATAGGGTTTAGGGATTAAGACTTAGGGCTTTGGGCTTTGGGATTATGGATTAGGGCTTAGGACTTAGGTCTCAGGTTTTAGGGCTTAGGGCTTAGGTCTTAGGACTTAGGTCTTAGGGCTTTGGATTTTAAAGGCCTTTGAAATTAGGGCCTAGGGTTTAGGGCTTTGAGCTTAGTTGTTAAGGCTAATGGCTTATGGCTTTGAGCTTAGTTGTAAGGGCTTAGGTCTTTGGGCTTACGCCTTAAGGATAACGACTTAGGGCTTTTTACGAAGCACTTAGGACATTGAGCTTAAGGATGGCTTATGGCTTATGACTTAGTGCTTACGACATAAAGCTTAGGACTTAGTGCTTTGAGTTAAGGGTTTCGGGCTAAGGGCTTTACGCTTTGGGGCTTTAAGCATAGTGCTTTGAATTTTGGACTTTGGCCTTATGGCATAAGGCTTTGGTCTTAAGGCATCGGTTTTAGGGCTTCGATTTTAGGGTTTCGGGCTTGGTCTTAATAATTAGAGCCTAGGGCTTTTGGCTACGGGCTAAGAGATTTTGGATTAGGGTTAGGGCACTAAGCTTAGGGCTTGAGGCTTAGGGCTAAGGCTATGGCTTAGGCCGTATGGCTTAGCCCGAAGTTCTTTGGGCTTTGGTGCTTTAGGCTTAGGGCTTTACGTTTATGGGTTAGGGGTTTGCGCTTATGGTTAGGGCTTAAAGCTTTAGGCTTAGGGTTTTGGGCTACGTGATTAGTGCTTAAAGGTTGGGCTGAGGGCTTAGGGCTTAATCCTCAGGGCCTAGGTCTGAGGGCTTAGGCTATGAGGCTTGGGGCTAAAGGCTTTGGGATTATGACTTTGTCTTAGCGGTTAGGGCTTATCGTTGATGGCTTTCAACTTATGGATTAAGGTTTTGGGATAAGGGCATTGGGCTTTTGGCTTAGGGCACTGAGCTTAGGGCTTTTGGCTCGACGCTTAGTGCTTAGGTCATAAGGCTTAGGGCTTAGGGCTTTGGGCTTCAAGCTTTTGGCTCAGGGCTTAGCGCTTTAAGCTTAGGGATTAGGGCTTAAGCTTAAGGATTGGGACTTATGGCGTATGGCTAATGCTCATAAAAATTTTGGCTTACGCCGTTGTGCTTACTGCTTACGGCTTTAGGCTTAGTGATAATGGCTTAAGGTATATGGTTTAGGGCATAGGGCATCGGGTTTATGTATTCGCCTTTGGGCTTTCAGCTGTCAACTTTCAACTTTGGGCTTAGGGCTTAGGGCTTAGGGCTTTGGGGGTGTTTAAGCTTTAGGCTTATGGTTCAAAGCTTTGTGCTTAAGGCTTAGGGCTTAAGGCTTAAGGCTTAGGGCTTAGGGCTTAAGGCTTAGGGCTTAAGGCTTAAGACTTAGGGCTTAGAGCTTAAGGATTAGGGCTAAGATCTTAGGGCTAAGAACTTATGGCTTAGGGCCTAAGGCCTTGGGTTTTGGGCTTAAGGGTAGAGCTGAGGGCTTATGGCTTTGGCCTTTGGCCTTTGGCATACGTCTTTGGGCTTAGGTCTCTAGGTTTATAGGTTATAACTTACAACTTATGGCTTTGGGGACTAGGCTTTGGGCTTTTGGCTTTGGGCTTTGTGATTAGTGCTTAGTGCTTAAGGCTTGGGCTTCGGTCTTAGGGCTTAGGGCCTACGGCTTAGAGATTTTAACTTTGGGCTTTGGGCTTAAGGCTTATGGTTTAGACTTGATGTGCAACCGGAGGACGCCACCGATCAATCCCCGATGAGCATTGAGAGTTATACTAACTTAGTTACTCATTTTACTAGAAACTTAGCTTCGGAAACACCTTTCGAGGCTGATCCGGAACGACCAAAGGTTGAGCTCAAGTGGTGTCCGAGCACTCCTGGCCACGACACGCCCGACGCACACCCCCACGACCATGACCCGACGACCAGTGGAGGGTCGACGATCGGCCTTGAGGATTTTGGCCAATGGAATAATTGACCGACGTGGGAGAACGCTCGATCCAATTCTCATGGATCGAGTGTTCGTCCATGAAGACTGAGTCTTCGGCCACCTTGGGCCAACCTTTGGTCACATTTATTTTTATCAGCAAATAATTGTTTCAGGAATGAAGAGAAACAAGCCCAAAGAGGAAGAGTGGTAAATACGACTAATTGTCGAAGGAGCACTATTGAAGGCCTCGGTCAACCAATAGGAAGCTTCGGTCAACTCAAGGTCTTAGGCCGGATTTTATCAACCCCTTAACTTAATTTTCTGAGTAATCAGATTATTTGGTCAAGGGATGGTCGATATTCAAATTGGCCCGAGCCAATTCCCACGGTGTCCAGAACATGGGTCAACCCGAGGTTGCCATTTTTACACTAGCCCGTGCAAGTCCATGAACCCAACGAGCCTTCATCAAAATAGACCGTGCGCATGTCAACACTCAGTCAACCAAGGATGCCTAGAGTCTCCATTTCAAATTGGCCCGCGCCAATCCCCCGGTGTCCGGAGCTCGGTCAACCCGAGGTCACCGATTTGAACAAGCATACGCGTGCCCATGAGCAACGTCAGATCTTCATTCAAATTAGACAAGCACACATCTTCATTCGGTCAACCCAAGACAACTGGAGTATCCATTTCAAATTGGCCCATGCCAATGCCAAGATATCCGGAGCTCGGTCAACCCGAGGTCACCTATTTGAACAAGCCCGCGCGCGCCCATGAGCAACGGCGGATCTTCATTCAAATTAGCAAGGCACGCACCTTCATTCGGTCAACCCAAGACAACCGGAGTATCCATTTCAAATTGGCCCGCGCCAATCCCAAGATATCCCGAGCTCGGTCAACCCGAGGTCGCCGATTTAAACGAGCCCGTGCGGGCCCATGAGCAATGGCGGATCTTTATTCAAATTAGTCGGGCGCGCACCTTCATTCGGTCAACTTCAGATACCTAGAGGCTCCATTTCAAATTGGCTCGAGCAAATTCCCCGTTGTCCGGAGCATGGTCAAACCAAATTGATATTTTGAAAATGCCCGCGCACGCACTCGCCTAGTCAACCAAAGGTCTTCCACCAGCCCACCAAGGTCTCCATTCAAATTTAGCCGTGCATATCTTTGTTGGTCCGAACCATCAGCTGAAGAGGAGCATCTTTGGCCTCACCTCAGTCCAAGAAGATCTTTCTCGGTTGATGCAAGGCATCCCCCGAATCGAAAGGCGTAGATTAATTCTTTATCATTTTCCTTTATTTAAGTGTATCGGCCTTTCATTTTGAAGGCAAAGATAATTTGAATAAAAATTGTGCAAACGCACCTTCTTCCTAACAAATTGAAGCTCTTTCCGACGTCCACTTCTCCGGTGAGTAATATCCGGCCGTGAGCGTCAACCCTGGCACGTATAATCGGTGCGTCACATCCAAGTGCAACCAAGGTCTACCAAGGCTAACACTTTGATTGCTCAAGTGTTCGACTTGCTCACCCTCACCTTCCATTTCTAAAAACTTCCCTAACCCATTTCCATTCCCGAGCTATCACCCTCCTCCATTGTCTGATCTCGAACCCCATTCTATCACCTGAACCATCTTTTCATTTCTTCAAGCCTTTTCCATATTCTCCACATCAATCACACGCATTTTCCCTTCATTTAAACTTCCCATTCAAAATCAGACATTCGCCTAAGTCCATTTTCCCGTGCGCCGCACAAACTCATTACCAAAGCCCCGCGTGCACGCACTAGTCTGACCACGACGTGCTAACCCTTTTGGATAGCACATCAAGACTTCAGGCTTATAGTTTACTGCACAGGGCTTCAAGCTTAGGGATTAAGGCTTAGAGCTTTGGACTTTGAGCTTTGGGCTTTGGGCACATGGCTTTGGGCTTTAAGCATTTTACTTTGTGCTTAGGGCTTTTTTGTAAGGGCTTAGGAATTTTTGCTTTAGGATTAGGGCTAAGGTAATCGGACTTAATCAGGCTTACACTTTAGGGCTTTGGGCTTTGAGCATAGAGTTAAAGGTTTACGGCTTTCAGCTTTCGACTTTTGACTTAGGGCTTAGGAATTTTGAATTAAGGCTAAGGGCCTAGGGATTAGGGCATAAGTGATGTGCCACAGGATGCCTTGCATAGAGCCATACCTCAAAGAGAAATCACACGAGCCCTAGCTAAGGAGTTTTCTAATCAATTTTCTCTTTTTGTAGGAAATGATGAGCGCAGAATAACTATGGAGGAACCAACCCCAAAAGACTTGGAGCAACCCACGTTGGCTTTAAAGGCTTTTAAAGTAATTAATTATTTTCTATGATAATCTTTTGTGTGAATGTATGAAAGCTAAATTAAATTATGTTGTAATGCAACTCATAGACTTAATTTCTCATGTGAGATACCCTTGTCAAAGGGTACACTTAATGTCTAACAAGTTGGTCAAGTGTTGCAGAATTTTGTAAGTTCTCTCAAGCTATGTCGACCGTTGTTCACATGTGTCGACCGCAATAATTCCAGAGAAGAGATGTATGTCGACCACTATTCATATATGTCGACCGCAATAACTCCAGAGAAAAGATGTATGTCGACCGCTATTCATATATGTCGACCACAATAAATCAATAGAAGAGATGTATGTTGACAGCCCAAAGATGCATGTCGACCGAGGAAAAATTCCAAAGATGTAACTTGTGTCGACCAATACAGACTTATGACAACCGACTATGTTCCAGAGAAAAAATTCTTGTCGACCACACAAGACATATGTAACAACCCTCGTTTTGTTTTATTATTATTCTCTTTTAAGGAATTGTGACTTTAAGACGAAAGCGATTAAAACCTTTTTATGAAAAATGCTTAAACGTTAGAGTATTAAAGTATTGTGGCTATTAGCAAATTAGTAGGCTGAAGGTGATGAGGAAAATAATGTTTAAGAAGTATGTGGGATGATGTTATTCAGAAAGGTTGGAAAATTATATAGGTTCGGTCGACACAATTTGCAGTCTGTCGACATAGAATAGCTTTCGGGAGTTTATTCGGTCGACCGCATGGTCAAGCGGTCGACACCTTCAAGTTCGGTCGACACAATAGACGAGTGGTCGACATAGCATAACTTTCGGGAATTCATTATGTCGACATAAGT
>QAOC01018539.1:102012-112139 GCA_003255005.1 Begonia fuchsioides
AACCAAAATCCCTCTCAAAGGCCTAAACCGGATATCAAGGTTTACAACAACAAAACAGCCCAACATATTTATAATTTACAAAAACAAAAATCAAACATCACTTGATCATTCCTTGGAAGACTTCATCTCCCCAAGTATTGGTGCATACGGTCTCCATTGTCCTTGAAACCGAGTGTAGTTATGTCCCGGGTGGTGAACTTGGCAAGGAAGATCTTGGATTTTCGACTAACTCCTTCTCTTCTTTATACTTCCATTGTAAGCAATGTTTGGGGAGTTCTTGATCATGTTGTGAAGGAATATTTAGGAGCTCCAATGTAGAAAAAAATGTACCTGCAAAATCAACAAACATATTAGTTAAAAGTTTTGCACGGCTTCGAGTTGTTGCTCCTTCCGTTTGTTGATGAGTCCCGGGCACATCAGGAAGGAATTGCAAAACTGAAGCAAAGGAGGAGGGAAACCCAAGTACATGCTGGGTCTATGTCAGGTAAAGGTCGGGGCCCATGGAGCATGGCGCAAACCCGATCAACCTTCTCTTTTTTCTAGCCTTATTTGATGCCTTTTTCATTTTTCAGAAACAATTATTTAGGTTTTTATGGATTTGGCATGGATTTGGAGTGGGTTTCCAAGGGTTTGGTGTGAGTTTTATCTTTTGCATGGGTTTTCGCTTTTGAGGGAATTAGAATGGCAGCTTGTTGGAGGGGGACCAATTTTGGTGACCACTCTTACTTGGTTCCCCCCAAATCGAGTATATGTTGGGTGGTCCTTTCCACCTTTCTTTTTGTGCCACACCAAATCGGGTAAGCCCTGGGAATCTATCTGATTAGTGTGCTTCTCTCTCATGTAAAGGAGATTAAAACTTCCTCATCACCGAACATTGTAGTCAGCTTATTTTGAATCCAAAAAAGTGTTTTTTCATGCTCTTCCTTTGCCGGTTTCCGACTGGCATGAAATGGAAATTGAATAAGTGGGAAAATTACCAACTCGGGTAAGGAGTGAAAGATCCCGAAATATCAGGAAGGAAGTTGATAATGAAAGCCAAAGATCTCAAGATTGCGAGTGATTTTGGAGCTAAAATTTTGAGGAGAGGTAAAAAGATGGATAAAAAGAAAGTTCTCAAAGTTTGGGAGGATTCTGAAAGGTAAATCGGCAAATATGGAATCGAGAATAATAATGCGCAAAGAGGGGGCCAGACAGATATGGAGTGAGGTTGTGGAGGCAATATCTTTAAAAACAGCAGTGGTTGTTTATCTGAAATTTGGAGGCATTGAAGATGGATAAGGGATGAAATGATCCTCCAAATTTTAAGGGAGCTTCACTGATGAAATGAAAGATATGCGGGAATGTGTAACCGAAGGTGGTGATAGGAAATTAGGTTTTTCTCAGAATAACCAAAAAAAAAGGGTAAACTTTGGTCAGGTGTAAATCGGAAATGGGAATGAGTTAGGGGATGAAATTTTGAGGTTTCTTTGATGTACAAATTTATGAGGGATCCTCAAAAATTTAGAAGATTCTCACGTAGGGTTTCAGATATATGCCGATGGGATGAATGCGGGATAGGGTTTGATCGGAAACGAAGAACAGCAGAAATAGGACTTCACTTCACGTAAAAATGGATGCTTGAGCTGATGATCCACACTCTCACCCTCAGACCATGAAGATGGCTGGATAAATTTTGTAAGGATAGGTCGTCCTAGCTCGGAAGGATGACCAACTCCGGTTGTCTCTCGGTGGCTGGAATATGAATTCCGGAGACCGAGTCTTTGGAGGGAAAAACTCCAAAAGGGGAGACTCACAATTTGAAAAGAAAATCTTCTAAATTCAAATCTTCAGATTACAAGCTGAAAATGGGGGATTTAACCAGCCATTCAAGAAATCCTAGCCCTCAAAGGTAAGTAAGAATGTGCCAAATCGGATGGCTCACAAGCTTTCCTGTTTTGGCCCATTACGCAAAAGGAAAGTTGGTGAAACCTTTGATTTCTTCCCCAGAATAGCTTCAGCCACGTGAGCAGCTGCATTTATCCTTTTCTTTGGCTGCAAACCCTAACTTCCTTTTCAATTTGGACTTGGGCCGAATTGGTGGCAAAGAAGTTGAGAAGTCCAAGCCGGGTAGCTTGCTTGCACTGGGCTCTCGAAAATTACTGTAGCTGACTAGGCAAACGCCATTTGATTTTAACGTTCGGCCACTCTTTAGAAAGCTGGAGAAAATATCTACCTTTCTCTAGAAGACATAATTTTGATTTAAGGCCGAGACGATCTTCAAAAAGACACACACAGCTTTGGAGGTCCAACTGAACCGAATCCAAAACGTGGACCCCAAGCTTTGTTGCTTTGAAAACAAGTATGTGGTCCCTTTTCCACCAAAAGGCAGCAAAGTTGGCGTCTAAATGGGCCGCACATGGCTATGCACAAAAGTTCAAATATAAATACAAAGTTTGTTTGCAAAAATTAAACCTTAAGCTAAGTGTTACATCTTGTATTTCAAAGGGAACATGCTCCCTCCTTCATGGACCACTTGGGATGTGTCTTGACATCAAAATTGAATGGATTTGGCTTTTCTTTGTCCTCCAAGGTAGGCTCCAATATATTGAGTCCTTGTATTGCCATCCCTGAAAAAGGAACAAACTTGTTAGAAAATACCCTAGCCCAAGCTCGGGTGATAGCCTCTCTCGGGTCGGTGATTGATGGTGCAACCCGAGGCATGTTATCCTCCCAGGGTTGTTGAGGATTCGACCTCAAATCCAATGGCAGCTCCTTATTCTCCTTGTAAGCCTCATCATCATCAACATAAGAAGATAGACAACGATTGTTTAAAGTGGCTGCAATTCTAAATTTTCCGGGTAACTCAAGCTTGAAGGAATTTTGAGTAACATTCTCCAAAATCTTGAAAGGACCTTCGCCTCTAGGATTTATCTTTGAACACCTTTGTTTCGTAAACATCTCCCTCTCTAGGCTAAGCCAAACAAAATCTCTTACCTTGAACTTTACCTTCTTTCTTCCTCGGTTAAGAATCTTGGTACAAGATTTGGTGTCTCTTTGCATAGCTTCACACACATTGTTATGTGTAATCTTAACTAGCTCAAACTTCTTGGCTCCATTCGGGTCAAGGACTTCAATGTCGTGACAACTCTTCTCATCCGAGAACTTTTAGAACTAGTCGAATACTGATTAATATCAATCTTGAGATGATCCAATTCCCATTCAAAGATTCTATTTTTGGTCTCCTTTTCCAACACCTTATGTTTGTCCCGCCACATGTGCGTCCCATAAAAATGTTCTATGAAGGTTTCCATGATCTTTATCTCACTAAACTCGCTTGCCAAGGAACCTGCATTAGCTTCCTTGATGAGGGATTCATGGATTCTCCCACTAGATATGCAAAGATTTCCATTCTCGACTAAGTATTCAGTCATCATATGATAGCCACAATATACCTTCTTTAGGCTCAATTCAAACCAAGGGCCGAGGTCTTGATTACCCTTATAAGCTTTCTTTATCCAGTCATAACCAAAGAAGTTAGTAAAAAATTTTGTTAGGGAAGTAAACCTCCTTAAAAGAGCATCGGGAACAACAACACATAGAACCTCGTCCTTGTAATCACCAATTGAAAAATCCAAGTTCACTTTATGAGTAAGAAAAGTCTCCTTTTTGAGTCCTTGACTTTCACTAATTTCTTCCAACACTTCCTGATTGTGGGAAGTCTCCTTCTTGGATTTTTGATCTTCACCAACTTCTTCTACCACTACTTGAGCAAAGAAAGTGACACGGAATGGAGGGGGTTTAGATTTAGGAAGTGGGAGAATCGGGTTAGGTTAAATGGAAAAACGATAATCCGATAATTCTATAATCGGGACTGGAATTTGGACGGCAATAACTCAACGATGCGATCGAGTTTATGGCTGAAATTTTGAGTGGAACTCTAGGAGGAAGATAGATGATAGTCCTCCAAAAATAAATTAATTCTCAAAGATGGACAGGTTGGAAATAAAAGGAACAATGACGGCGTTTTTGGTGGTGGCCGGAAATCTGCCGGCAGAAAGAACTAAAACCAAACGAAAAATGTTAATGGAAGGAAGAGCTTGTGACCTTCAACCTCACCCTAAAGTCCTTGAAGAAGGCTGGAGTATTGAAGCACCAAGAAATCTCCAGCTCAGAGGGAGGATTCCTTCGAGATAACCTACGGTGGCCGGAGGTGCGCAGGCTGCCGATTTTGAAGTTGGAAATGCCCGTGAGAGGGAGATGCTCAAAGAAACTTTAATTCAAATTCCAAATTCAAATTACAAGCCAGCATTGGGGAGGTTTTATCAGCTGAAAAGAGAGGAAATAAAGGAGGGAAAATTATGAGCCAAAGTCATGCAACATGCATGCTAGAAATGAAAATAAAGGAGGGAAAAATGGACCTATGAGAATGCAAGAATGTGATGGCCACGTGATCTTGCACCCCTTCAGCCAATTTTCCCTTCTTTCTTGTCTCAAAATACCCATCTTTCAGCCAAGAATCTCTCATGCAAAACCCCATGCAAAAGCATGCAAAATAACTAAAATGTATCAAGCCGAGAAACCCTCTCGGGTTCTCCTAAAATGTAACGTAAAAATTAACATAAAATTATACTAAAAAATGCAATAAAATTCCTTCACTCCATTGAAGTGTTGATGAGTTGAGTCGTGGGATATTTGGTCACGCTTGCATGTGACTTTAACTCACCATGCAACGTGAACTTCAACTGGGTTCATGTGCGGGCTTGATTCTGGGAGGCTCGGTTCTTGGTTGTAAGTCTACCTTTTCTCCATGTCAATTAATCACGTGTTTTGGCCTTGTTTGATCCTCTAAAGTTGTCTTAGAAATGTATAGTTCATCACTTAATTTTCCTGTAAAATTAACAAATATGTTAGAAAATTCCCGAGCTCGGGCTCAGGTGATTGCTCCATTCGGTATGCCAATCTGTGGCATGTCAGAAAGTTTCCTCCTCGGGTTTTTGATCATTAACAATTGTTTCCACCACTTCATGAGCATGGAAAGTCTCCTTCTCAGGTCCTTGACTTTCACCAATTTCTTCTGTTTGGAACCAAGGCTCAACATAAAGGGGGTTTTGTTCCACCTTCGAAATTGATTTGTAATGAGGCGGGTTTTCAGGAGAAAATTGGCTAAACACCCTTCTTCCATTTCTTTTCATAGTCTCTCCTCTTTAATGGCAACTTAGACGACGACATAAAAAATATCCATTGGTTGTAGCTCCACCATGTATTTAATTTCCTCATTCAAAGACTCGGTCTTCGGAACCCATATTTCGGCCACCGAGAGACAATCGGAGTTGGTCATCCTTTCAAGCTAGGATGACCTATCCTTACAACATTTCTCCAGCCATATTCATGGTCTAAGGGTGAGAGTGTGGATCATCAGCTCAAGCATCAATTTTTTACGTGAAAGGAACCACCTTTTACTGCAAATCCCCGTTTCTGACCATTCCGCGTCTGTCTTCAATCTCGCCTCCAGTATCCCCAAAAAATCCGTGATAATTTTGCCAAATTTTGAGGTATTCTTTTACTTTTATTCATTTGGAAAACCTCAAAATTTAAGCTCCAAACTCATCCCCGTTCACAAGTTACGATCATTTCAAATTCATCCTCGTTTTCCCAGATATGCTGAGAAAACTGTAAATTATCCCCTTAACCGTTTTCATCATCGTCAGCATACCTTTAAATCCGTGCGTGAGAATCCTGTAATTTTTGGAGACCATATTCTACCTTCATTTCTTAAAATATCATTAAAATTTTCACCCCCGTTTTTGAGATCTACCTGTCCAAAGTTTATCCTTAATCCATTTTTTGGGTAATCCCTAAAAATCCGCCAATCCAAAATATTTCCATTATTCCCATCCCTTATTTCGTGTAATTATCTTTTTGGTTTGGTTGTTCATGGTGACCTAAATAATCATCCAAGTCCTCGGATGCTTAGTGACGAGGTATTCTCAACCCATTACCGGGTCTTCATCTTGGAGGTGAGTTTGGAAGGGGCCTCAATGGGGGAATAACAGCCTCCAATCTTTGAAGAAAAGTATCACACCTTCTATTGAGCTCATCTAGCTTGCCATGGATACTAGATCTTGGGATTTCTGGACTCGGGGTTGGAGTATTTTTAACACTCATGATATTTGGTGGAAACGACTCCCGGATATTTGGTGGAAACGACTCGGGGTTGGAGTATCTTGTCGTCATTCTTTAATCTTCAAAATAGCTCAAAAACAAAAGGAAGGGAAGGTGGGAAAGGATGTTTTGCTCTGATACCAAATGACACAAAAATGGAAATTGAATAAGCGGGAAAATTACCAACTCGGGTAAGGAGTGAAAGATCCCAAAAAATCAAGAAAGTGAGTTGATAATGGAAGGCAGAGATCCTCAAAGTTTGGGAGGATTCTCACGGGTAAATCGGGAGATATGGAATTGAGGATAATAATGCGCAAAGAGGGGGCCAGACAGATACGAAGTGAGGTTGTGGAGGCAATATCTTTGAAAACGGTAGTTGTTCTTGATCTGAAATTTGGAGGGATTAGAGATTGATAAGGGATGAAAAGATCCTCCAAATTTGAAGGGATCCTCACGGATGAAATGAAAGATATGAGGGCATGAGTAACTTAAGATGGTGATAGGAAATTAGGGTTTTCTCAGAACAACAAAAAAATAGTGTAGACTTTGGACGGGTGTAAATAGGAGGTGCGCCCCTATTTGGAAAGCTTGAGAAAATATCAGCCTTTCTTCAGAAGACGTCATTTTGATTTAAGGCCGCGAAGGTCTTCAAAAAGGCCCAAACAGCTTCGGAGGTCCAACTGAGCCGAATCCAAAACGTGGACTCCATGCTTGGTTTCTTTGACAACTAGCATGTGGTCTATTCTCCACCAAAAGGCAGCCAATTGGCGTCTAAATGGGCCTCACATGGCCATGCACAAAAGTTCAAATATAAATACAAAGTTTGTTTGCAAAAGTTAAACCTAAAGCTAAGTGTTACATCTTGTATTTCAAAGGGAACATGCTCTACCTTCATGAACCACTTGGGCTATGTCTTGACATCAAAATTGAATGGATTTTGCTTTTCTTTGTCCTCCAAGGTAGGCTCCAATATATTGAGTCCTTGTATTGACTTCGCTGCAAAAGGAACAAACCTGTTAGAAAATACCCAAGCCCAAGCATGGGTGATAGCCTCTCTCAGGTCGATAATGGATGGTGCAACCCGAGGCATGTTACCGACCTCCAAGACTCGGCTTTCCCTTTTCGAGCAAGGGTAAGCTAGGCCATGCTACAAAACTTCAGCCACTCCCCCGTGGTCTTAGGGTAAGCGTGTAATCCACATTAGCTCTTCTCCATCTCCGGTTACCTCCCATTTTCTGATCAACCTCATCCCCTCTCTGATAACCCCCTTTTTTACCCAATATTTCCCTCTGCATATCCCCCGATTCCCACAAGATTTTATCCTCATTTTTGAAAGTTAAGCTCTTCTCTCATTCGCAAATAATCCCTCCAAATCTCGCTTGCAAACTCCATATGCAAACTGGGAACCGCCTTCTGTTGAAGTTACCATTGGTTTCTTTGGAGTTAACCGGGTATGCTAGCTTATGGTGGGATAGTTTGAAGGCCCAAAGGAGGCGTGATGGTGAGGATGATATTCCTACTTGGAGGGCCATGAAACTCTTCATGAGAAAGAGGTTTCTGCCGAGCCACTACAAGCAAGAACTCTTCCTCCGACTCCAAACATTAAAACAAGGAAACCTCTCGGTGGAGGAGTATTTGACCAAATGGTGTGACCTAGATGAACCCGAATAATAAATCATTGCAAGGTTTTTATGAGGCAATGAGTAGATTGGAGATATAGTGGAACTAGAACCGATTGATACCATGGATGCAGTCATTAAACTTACCATGAAAGTGGAGAGGCAAGTGATGAAAAAGAGAAAGGGGGTGGTTAACCGATTTTCTCTCAAAATGATGTGTCACGCTTGGCAAAACTTGAAGTACCGATCGATAAAAGCTCAAGGGGAGTCATCACAAGGAGCCAAGCCCGAAAGTTAACTAACTTGTTTGCTCGTTTTGTAGTTAAACAGTTCTAGAATATTGAAGAGAAAAAGCCTTCCTTGGAGGACAAAGAATTGTCATATCATTTGATAAGTTTGCAACAAGATAATCGGCCCGAAAAAACTCTCATATTGTTGATTACTAACACGGAATGGAGGGGGTTTAGATTTAGGAAGTGGGCGAATCGGATTAGGCTATATGAAAAAAGATAATCCGATAATTCCAGAATCGGGACGAGAATTTGGACGGAGATAACTGAACGATAAGATCGAGTTTCAGCCAAAAAATTTGAGTGGAACTCTGAAAAGACGATAGGTGATAGTCCTCCAAAAATGAAGGAAATCACGTGGATGGATCAATCAGAATGTAATGGAACAGTAACAATGCTCAGCGGTGGCCGAAAATTGACAACCGGCGGAAGAAAAGAAATATCAAACGAAATCAAAGATGGAAGAAGGAGCTTATGGACTTCAAGCTCACTCTATGACATTGAGGAAAGCTGGAGACTTTGAAACAAAAAGAGAACCCCAGCTCGGAGGAGGGAACCTTGAAGAACCCACGGTGGCCGGAGGAACTTCCGGCTGCTAGCTGAAAGTTGAAAATGCCCGATCAGGGAGAGCTGAAAAGCTACTAAAATTCAAATTTCCAAATTTCCCTTACAATCACGCAATGGGAGAGGTTTTATCTGCTGAGAAGAGTGAGAAAAAGGTAGGGAAAATTGAGGGCCAAAGGCATGCAACTTGCATGCTGAAAATTGAAATAAAGGAGGGAAAATTGGACCAATGAGATTGCAAGAATGTGAAAGCCACGTGATCTTGAATCTCCTCAACCAATTTTCCCTTCTTCTTTGGCCCAAAATACCATTTTCTTAGCAAAAAATTCCTCATGCAAAACCCTATGCAAGCATGCAAAAATAAACAAAATAAAACCTAGCCGAGAAACCCTCTTGGGTTCTCGAAATATCCAACATAAAATTCACGTAAAACTTAAGCTAAAAATACGATGAAATCCCTTTAATCCATGTAAATGCTGGTGAGTTGAGTCGTGGAACCCTTGAGCACTTTTGCATGGGACTCTAACTCGCCATGCAACGTGATACTTCAATCGGGTTCGGGTTCGGGCTTGATTCCAGAGCTCTCGGTTTTTGGTTGGAAATCCACTTTTTCTCCATGCCAAATTATCATGTGTTTTGGCCTTGTTTGATCCTCCAAAGTTGACTTAGAAATGTATAATTCTTCAATTAATTTTCCTGCAACATTAACCGACATATTAGAAAAATCCCGAGCTTGGGCTCGGGTGATTGCTCCACTTGGTATGCCTATCAGTGGCATGTCATCCTCGCCGAGTTCTTGAGGATTTGACTTCAAATCCAGTAGGATATCATCTCCATCTTGTTCATCTTCATCAAATCCAGCAAAGGGAGGAAGGTCTTGAACCTTAAATGTGGCTGAATTTCCATAAATGCCGGGTAACTCGAGCTTGCATGCATTACGGTTGACTTCATTATTCCAAAAATTCTTCACGTTTGAGGCATCCTTAAGAGTGTGCCAGTCTTGAATAACTTCCATTTTGAATCATAAGATTCTATGTCTTTCACCACAACACCTGTAACATCCCGTTTTTTTTTTGTAACATAAAAAGCTTTTCGTCGAAAATTCTTTTATCAAACATATTCATATATCTGTACTTACAAAGCGGAAGCTAACATTTCAAATCACACTTACAAATAGTTAAACATAGGTCATATTTTCAAAATATAAAACTTTACAAACACTACTTATTTGTAATTCAAAATAACCTTTTTACAAATTCTCTTCAAAACACGTGTCTTTTAGTGAGCTTACTCCACCGGTCAAAATCTCGCTTAACAACGGCAAGGCTCCACGGAAGACACTCTCCTCCTCCTTCATATTAAATCCTTAGGTGACATTTCTTCAACGTTCAAGTCATCACCTACATTGCAAAGTCTAACTAATGAGCTTAAAGCTCAGTAAGTAGTGCAAATAAAACATGCATGATGTAATGAATGATATGATTTAAAACCATGTAGCTCATTTCATTTTCGT